>CM053595.1:322649078-322659132 GCA_028646575.1 Pseudocheirus occidentalis
GGAACAGATTGTGGGAGGGGTCTTACACTGGGATCAATGTTCTAGGCTGGGGGGTAGGGACAAAAAGGGGAGAAAATTTGTAACTCAAAACCTTGTGGAAATGAATGATGTAACCAAAAAAATAAATTAAAATTAAAAAAAAAGTAAATATTATTCTATTTTATTTAGATTATCACATTTATTGGCATACAATCCTAATTATTGCTTTAATTTCCTCTTCCTTGGGAGTGAATTTGCCCTTTTCATTTTTGGCACATTTGATACATTTTCATCTTTCTTTTTTTCAAATCAAATTAACCGAAGGTTTAGTTTTTCCATAAAAGCAACTTCTACTTTTATTTATTTGTTCAATGGTTTTCTTACTTTCAATTTTGTTAATCTTTCTTTTGATTTTCAGAATCTCTACATTGGTATTTAATTGGGGATTTTTAATTTGTTCTTTGCCTAGTTTTTCAAATTTCACGCCCAATTCAATGATCTTCTCTTTTGCTGTTTTATTCACATAAGCATTTAGAGATATAAGATTTCCCCTAAGAACTGCTTTGGCTACATTCCATACATTTTGATACATTGTCTCATTATTGTTCTCTTTGATGAAACTATTGTTTGTTTCTATGATTTGATATTTGGCCCACTCATTCTGTAGGATTAGATTATTTAGTTTTCAATTAACTTTAGCCTATCTTTCCTTGACCCTTTATTACATGTAATTTTTAATCTAATAAGTGTTTTTAAGCCCCTACTACATCCCAGATAAGGTGACATGGAGATCCATGTGAAAACGCAATCTATACACAAAATAAATTCAAGGTATCTTAGTGAAGAGGTGCTAACAGCTGTAGGAATGAAGAAAGTCTATAAGCTTGGGCTTGGAGGGAAGTCAATATTCTTCACAGGGAGAGCTTTCCAGGCCAAAATGAGTGTGAACCAGAAGCATATGAGTGGAAGAGCTGAGCAGAGGATAAGCATCAAGAATAAACTACTGGGAATACTTCTAGCACATGTATTTAAGCCAGCTGGGCAACCAGCCCCTTCAGTATCTATGCTGCCCAGCCAGATCAGTCTAATGTTTCTGATAAGGTGGACAGGCAGACCACTGATAGGATCCCAGGAAGCTTTGAGAAGGTCAGATGAAGTGGTCCATTATTATGTATGGAATTTTCCATTAAGTATTTAAATTCTGCTTTCCAATTCTTTCTGCTTTCCTCTTCTCTTTTATAGGTTAACTCATCACATTCACATTCAGAGTTGTAAAAAATTGTGTATTTCCTCCATCCTGTTCTACTTTTTCTGCTCTTTGATCCTTCTGTCATCTTTACAAAGAAGAGCATGTTGGAAGAGTTTTCTCAGCATCAAGATACTTTGCTTCTGCTCTCCTGACCTTCCACTTTTTCTATCAATCAGACCTAATTGTAGCTTCTTACCTGTCTTTGCTTTTAAACCACTCTTCACAATCCTCCTTTTGAGTTTATAGGGTTTTTTTTATGACTAATCCCATATGAATCTTACCTAAGCCTCTTATTCTTCCCTCTTTCCATTCCCTTCTATTTTCTTATTGAGTTAAATGCATTTCTATACAAAAACTGTGTATTTTGGCCTCTTTTGACCAGTTCAGATGAGTGTGAGGTTCAAGTAATGGACTCTTCTCCCAGCCCTTCTTTGTATATAGACTTCTAGTTATATCCCTCCTGTTATCTTTCCTCTTATCTTCCCTAATACATCCCATTTTGTTCTCTCTTTTCTTTCTTCTTTTATGACAAAACATGACAAACCTACATCCAGCTCTTATGTGTTACTTAGCTCTTTCTGTGACCCACGGCAGCAGTCGGGTTCTCAGGGGACATTGTGAGTCATCTTCATTTCCCATGAGAATGTAAACACATCATCCTCATATATTCTATTCCTATTGCCCATTTATTTGTATTTAACATTTTTCTGTTTCTCTTAATTCCTGGTATTTGAGAAGTTTCTGGTTAGTTTTGGTCTTTTTTATTGTGAATGCTTGGAAATCTTCTATTTCTTTAATTCTTTATTCTCCCCATCCCTGATAGGATTATACTCAGTTTTGCTGGGTAAATTATTCTTGGTTATAAGCCTTTATCTTTGCCTTTTGGGATACTGTGTCCCATGCTCTCTGATGTTTTAGACTGGGAGCTGTTACATTTGTTATAATACTGACTGTAGTTCTTTGGTCCTGAAACTCTTTCCTCCTGATTGCCTGCAGTATTTTTTTTCTTTGAATTACAAGTTCTAGATTTTGGGTGTGATGTTCCCTGAAGATTTTATTTGGGGACTGTTTGTAGATGGGGATCAGTGGGTTATTTCTATGTTGATTGTGTCCTCTTGTTTTAAAATACCTTGACAATCTTATGTATTTTTTAAAATATGATATCTGGACTCTTCTTTAGGTCATGACTTTTAGGTAGTCCAAGGATTCTTAAATCATCTGTTTTTCTAGGTCAATTGTTTTTTTTTTAAGAGCTACCTTATATTCTCTCCCAATCTTTCACTTTGTTTTAATATTTCTTGTTGTCTCATGGAATCATTAAATTCTTTTTGTTCCATTCTAATTTTCAAGAAGTCTGTTACTAGGGCAAGATTTTATACGTCTTACATTAGTCTGAGTTTTTTTTTTCGCTCTTTTGTTTTTCTTTCCAACATTTTTCTTCAAAGTTTTTTTTTCTTTTTGGAGGAGGGAAGTCAGGACAATTGGAGTTAAGTGATTTGCCCAAGGTCACATGGCTAGTAAGTTTTAAGTGTCTGAGGCTGGATTTGAACTCAGGTCCTCCTGAGTCCAAGGCCAGTGCTTTATTCAATGTGCCACCTAGCCACCCCTGAAAGTTCTCCTTTCTTTCCTAATTCTTTCCTCTAATTCTTTCATTTTGTTTATAATACAATTTTGCCTTTTTTAAAATAATTAAAAATAAATGTTGCTTCATTTCTAGAAATTATAATTGACCTTGTATCCAAGCTATGTTTTCCTTTGAGACTTTGCTTGCAAGTGTTTTGGAATTATTCTCCTTTTCTGGGTTTAGACACCTCTTGCACCATAATAACTATTTTAAGAATCTTTTTGGTCACTTATTCTCCAGTCTTATTTCCTGAATTGGGACTTTGTGTTAGGCACAGATTAAAGGAAATGTTCTAGCTTCACATGGTTGTGGAACAGTCTTATCTGGGGTTTTGCTCCTATATTCTCTGCAATGGAGTTCTTTGTTCTTCAAGGGTCCAGAGGTCACTCTGGTCAAGGAGCTACAAGCTCTCAGTAGTCCATTTGTGGTCTGATTGCTTCTCTACTGGATTTTGAGCTCTCCAGACTTCATTTTGGGACTAAGCAGCACATTTTCAGATATTTCCTTTAGTGGAAGTTTAGTAGACAGCTCCTGGCCCTAGCTGCTGTAAGCTAACTGAAAGACTCTACAATGTCAAAACATGAGCTGCTTCTTATCTCTGGTATGAACCCAAAGACTGAGTCTGACTTCCATTCCACTCTGACCAGGGGAAGTTGTAGACCTGCCCCTGTGCTGAGGGTATGATTTCTCTTTGGTATAAGACAATCATCTCTGGGTTCCTCTATTGAACCTTGGGGCTGAGTCTATGATCCTGGCCCACCCCATTCTCTACTTGGACACTTGCTTGTGCGCCAGATTTGTGATCATGGACTAGAAAAATGACTCAATGTGGTTTCTCTTTTTATTTCTCAATCACTGCTTGGTCTGGCACTCTTCCCAGATATTTGCTGGAGTAGTTGTGAGGGGAGTTGGGCTGCGCTGCTTCCTCATACTCCACCATCTTTGCTGGTATTCAGTTCTATTAGTTTTGTAAGAAGCTTCTGTGAGAGTAATGCTGGAGCTCCATTCTTGGCTGCATTGCATAAGATGTAGGTATGTGTTAGTGGCCTTAGAGAAGGATCCCATGAGAATTGTGAAGGTCTTACAGACCCTTCAAGTTCTAAAACTAGGATTAATTCAATGAAGATTTGTGGCATACCTGCTCTATTCCAGGCCCTGTTGTAGGCTCTGGGAATACAGTGACATGAAACAATCAATCCCAGCCCTCAGGGGAGCTTGTATGCTAATGGGTAGGGGCATAGACAATGGAAAGATCTCTGACTCTTGAGTCAGAGAAATGAGACTGAAATTCCACCAATGACTCTTAGTACCTGTGTGACCTTGGAAGAGTCTTGTCTCTGGGATTCAGTTTCTTCAGCTTAAAAAATATGAGGCTGGTAAGCGAGGTTTCTGAGGTTCATCCCAGCCCTAGAGCCATGATCATCTGAGTCAATACAAATTCATACAATGTAGATAAAGGGGGCAGAATGAAGAGAGTACCCAAAATGGAAGCTGGAGATACCTAAAGACTTGCTGTGAAATGTAGTACTTGGCTGAGCCTTCAACAAAGTGCTTAGTCATGATTGGTTCAGGTCAATTTGCTTGGGAACAAAGTTCACACAAACTTTCACGGGTCTGCCCAGTAGCATGCAGTCTCCACCAGATGCTTAGCTCCCCATAGGTTTGGATCAGGTGCCCACTTGGCATTTGCCTAGTTTGACATTTTCCTTTAAAGAAAGATGAAACTCAAGACCAGATTGGGGAAGCTGTTTGCCTGGGGTCACATGAGGAGTTTAGGACAGAGCAGAGGTTAGAACCCAAGATTCTGGAGCCCCAAACTTAGTCTGGTTTTACCCCAAACTATGAAGTAAAATACCTCGTCTGTCTAGAGTTCTTTGGATTTAGGGCTCCCTGGAGCAGGATCTAGCTTTGGATGGCGAAATATCAGCCAGTCAATGAGGTGAGCTGATTAAATTTCATTTAGCAAGTTTACCTGGCTCTGAAAGGCCCATGTGTATATACACATGGGTGCGCACACACATGTGCGTATGTGTGTGTGAGCATATTGGAGGTGTGTGGGGCTGGTATTCCACAAGACTTCTTCTCCAGTGGGTGGTGGGGCAGTGTCAGAGGAGAGAAGAGAGCATATGGGAGGTGTGTGGGGCTGGTATTCGACAAGACCTCCTCTGCAGAAACTTGTGTTGAGGGAGCCTGTGGGGCCCATCAGAGAATATCCTCAGGACAGCTTCTCGTTCAAGATCCAGAGGAATGAGCAAGGCCACAGTGAGGGAAGGGCTAATAATTGACCTTTTTCTACTAAATATGAAAGTCCCTGGGACCCTCACAAGGCCTTCTTCAAGTAAAGAAGCCCAGCTAGCCTCTCTTGCTGTTCTCTCATTGTCACAGATGAATGTGTACAGCAAGATAATATCCCCATAATTCCTTCTCCACCAGCAGGTGGAGTTACTGGGACATTTTCCCTTCATTGAGTTAGGGAGAGCCAAAATAACTAACAATCTATTCCCTCAAGCATTTATTAAGTAGCTGCAGGTCTACTAGACACCGCTAGACACTGGATACAGAGACAAAAGTGAGACAACCCTTGCTTACATTCTACTCTGGACAGTCAAAGGATGTGACAGATAAACACATCATAGGAACAAGCATTTATTAAGTGCTTACTATGTGCCAGGCATTTTCTATACCCATGTATACTGGGATTGGAGATAATCCCAGATGGAAGGCACTAACATTAAGTAAAGACTCCATGCAGAAGGTTTGAGCTAAAACTTGAAGGAAGCCCGGGAAGCCAGGAGGCAGAGAGGAGGAAGAAGAGCCTTCCAGGTGAGGGAGAGAGCCAGAAGGCCCAGAGAGAGTCTTGCTTGAGGAACTAGAAAGAGGCCACCATTTCTGCACTGCAGAATACATGGCAGGGTGGGGTGGGGTGTAAAGTATAAGAACACTGGAGAGTAGGAAGGGATCAAGTTAGAAAGGGCTTTGCAAGCCAAGCAGATGATTTTATATTTGACATGGCCTGACCTTTTGGAAAATCAGGTAAGTGACTGGATGGAGTATGAACTAGAATGAAGAGAGACTTGAAGCCCGCCAACCCCAGAGCAACTACTGCAATAGTTCAAGAATGAGGGTCTGCACTAGAGTGGGGCAGTGTTACAGGAGAGAAAGGAGCATATTGGAGTGATGCTGCAGAGGTGAAATCTACCAGAGATGCTGCAGAGAAATCAACCAGAGATGCTATAGAGGTGAAATAAACCAGAGATGCTATGGAGGTGAAATCTACCAGAGATGCTGCAGAGATGAAATTGACAGGCCTTGGCACCATATTGGACATAGGGAATGAGAGAAAGTGAGAAGCCAAGATAATTCCAGGGTTGTACTGGTGCCTGTGTGATTAGGAGGATGAAGGTGCCCTTGACAAAAATAGAGAGGTTAGTAAAAGAGGAAATTGGGGGACAGGGAAGATAATGAGTTCATTTTGGGAACATGTTGAATTTAAGATACTTGAGGGACATCTAGTTTGAAATGTCCAAAAGGCAACTGGAGACATGAGACTGCACAGGTCAGAAGAAAGGTTGGGCTTTGAGAAATAGATTTGAGAATCAAAGAAATGATAATTAGGAGCTAATGAGATCATCAAGTGAAAGAAGAATAGAAGAGGGTGGAGGACATGGGCCTCTGGGACACTTACAGTTAGCAAACATAAACTGGGGGTCCACCTGTCAGCCTCAAGGCTCTCCTCTCTTCAGTCCATCCTCCACTCAGCTACCAAAGTGATTTCCCTAAAACCCAGGTCTAACCATGTCACTCCGTACTCAGTAAACTCTAGGGGCTCCCTATTATTTCGAGGATCAAATACAAAGTGCTCTGTTTGGCATTCAAAATCCTTCATAACCTACCTCCTCCTCCCTTTCTGGTCTTCTCACACCTTACTCCCCCCCCCCCACAAGTACTCTTTGGTTTAATGAGACTTGCCTTTGGCTGTTCCACTAACAAGACCTCCATCTCTCAGCTCTAGACATTTTTCTGGCTGTCCCCATACCTGAAATAGTCTCCCTCCTCATCTTTGCCTAGATTTCCTGACTTTTTAAAATTTCAATTACAATCCCATCTTCTACTCAAAACCTTCCCCAGCCCTTCTTAATTCCAGTTCCTTCTCTCTGTTAAATATTTCTTATTTATCCTGTATATAGCTTTATATATATGTGTGTGTGTGTGTGTGTGTGTGTATCTATATATGTATATATACATATATGCATGTTGTCTCCGCTATTAGATTGTCAGCTCCTTGAGGGCAGGGAGTGTCTTTTGCCTCTGGTCAGACTGAAGAGTTAAGGAGGGAGGGAGAGGAAAGGCAGTGGAAGGCTCCATTAGAAATGGTGGTCTCAAGGAGTTAGGCCAAAAAAGGGAGGCTGGAGATGTGATTGTTTGAAGGAAAGTGAACATTGAGGGCTGGAAATATGGAAATGTATTGTGTGCTAGGGAAATTGATCCCTGAACTGAGTCACAAAGAAAACCACGGAGACAATGAGCCAGAGGTGAAGGAGGGCAGCCCCTGGGAGGGGACAGCAAATTCAAAAGCATGGAGGTGAGAGATGATGTTGATTCTACGTGTTAAAAAAGAAGGTAAGGAGACAATGTGCAAATGGAAGCCAAGTACCTGAGAATTTGGCTCAGAAAGGGAGAAAATACATTTGAGGACAATGGTTTTCAAAGGTTTTAAGCTTTGGAAAGAGGGTCTTGAGACCATTTGGGGGGGCCAATCTGAGGGAGCCTACAGACTTCTCAAATCAGGGTTTTTAAATGCACAGGGTAAACTGCTTGAAGTTCCAAGGGCAGCAAACGCAACTGAAATGTACTTTTCAAAATGTTTAAAAACAAGGCATAAAAATGGTTGACAGGCCCCAGATCAGGAAGCCTGGCTGGGGGCTGTGAGGTCACGTCCAGGTGTTTGTCACTGATTTAGCCTGGTGGAAACTTGGGAGTGTGGATCCACATACCCTACATGGGGCCCTTACTGGGACCAACAGCTTCTGGTATCTCCCAAACTCAATCTGTTGGAATTACTTTGAATGTTTCATATTTATTTATCTCTGTGCATGTTGTTGTAACCCCAGAAAGAATGTCAATTCCTTTACAGCAGAGGCTATTCCATTAGTGTGTATCACTGGGGCCTAGCACTGTCCTTGGCTCACAGCACAGGCTTAATTAATGCTTGTTGATCGAGATTGTAGGAACAGGGGAGAAGATATAAAACAAGAGGGGGAAAGAAAACTTCAGGGAAAATCCCCTGGAGAAGAAGGAAGGCAACAAGGGGCTTTTAGGTGATGAGAGGGGACAGGGAGCTTATGGCAAGTGGCGTCAGTTATCTCAGGAAAGTGAGGAGGGTGGGAGAGAGTGGAAGGTATGGGAGCCTTGCAGGGGGCAGTTGGGACTTTATCCTTTAAGCAGCAGGAAGACAATGAAGGCCTGGAGCTCAGGGCTGTGAGGGACCTCAATAGCCATCAATCTGGTGACCCACACACAAACAAGAAGCCCCTCTTGGTGGCCTAAGATCTCTAAGCCATGCATCCCAATTCTGTCAAATGGAAACATGGTCTTTATCTCCCTTCCACTCCAGGTGTCTGTGGGGGAAGCACTTGTCAAGCTCACCACGATTGAGGTCCCAGGGGCCAGCTGCTATGCCCTGATTTCATCTTTGTTTCTCTAGGATACCCTTCCCTGCTTCCTTCCAGGTCTCCTTGTCCTGCAGGAGGGCAAAGGTCTGTATTTCTCTCCTCTCTCCTGGAGGAGAATGGTCTCCAACAAATCAAAGCTGCCATTCTCCCATCTCCGAGTGTTGCTGTATGGGCAGGAAACCATTTCTACTTCTCCCTAAGTGTAAGAAAAGAGTCTCCTAATTCTGTCTGAAGGTCATGAATGATCAAGCGTGTCCTCCTCAGGTATTTCTAAAGGCAGCTGGAAAATTGATTTATGGGCTAACGGGGCTTTAGACCCTCATTTTCCAGAAGAGGAAACTGAACCCATTGAGGGGAAGGGACTTGTCTAGGGTCACATCATGAGTTAGTGACTAAGGTGGGGCCTAGAGCGCAGGCCTTTCAGTATAGGGTGGCATTGTTATATCATAATGCAGTTCTAAGGACCTAGACCTACACACACACACACACACACACACACACACACACACACACAGAAACCTACCTACTTGTTTCTCAGTCCTGTCAAATACATACCAACCAACCAAAGTATCCCTTCCTCTCCCCCCACAAAATCTTCCCCCTTTTTATTCAGACTAATTCAAGAAAAGTAAGTGAAACCTGAATCCCTGGGGCTCCTTCTTGGAGCTGTCACTATTATTTGCATGGAGACAGAGGCCTGATAACAGCACCCACTAAAAGGGGAAAAAAAAAGGCTTTGACTGAGCCTCGACCCCCTTGGCCCAGCCCCCACCAGGGCAGCCTCAAGAAAGTAATTAGGCAGCAGTTCCCACTGCTGCTGCTGGGCCTCAGAAGGACCACAGAGGCCCAGACAAATGGCCCAGTAAAGGTAGGCTGCTAAGGCTCATGGAAGACCTGAGGTTTTCTCTGCTTTGGCTTTCCCCCACCTGGAGGTGGCCTCTGGAATGTGGGGATGGTAGCAATCCTACCTCTTATCTCCTGATAAGTTGCTCAGCATCAAACATGTGGGCCCAGAGGCAGCCAAGCAAATATTTTCAGCCTGATAGGGCTCCCTGATCCTCCCTCTGAAGTTCAGGCCCTTGCTACAAGTGTGAGGAATTACACTAATCACTTACTTTTATCCACTGTAGTTCCACACCCCACCCCTTTCTCATCTCCCACCTCAGCTCCTCCCTGGAGTCCTTTGGAATCTAAGAAGTTTTAGCTCCAGAAAATGTTTCTCTTTGGGTCAGATCACCTGAGACTCTACTCTCCTAGGAAAGCCCATGGAAAGAAGAGGCCTGTGGAAAGAAGACCAGCTGGAGTCTGAGAGCCTAGGCACGAATCTCAGCTCTGAGCCCTCCTCATGTGCCCATCTGCCTTTCTGCTTTCCTTGTTTCCCTTTCCTCCCTGCAGAATGGGCATTCCTCTTGGCTCTGAATCCACGGGACACCTTCAAGCCCACCCCCAATCTTGCTCTAAGGCTCTCTTGTCTTGATGACATTAAAGGCCATGCTATAATAGTTCTGCTCAGCTAGTCAGGTCTCCTAT
>CM053595.1:322659232-322678324 GCA_028646575.1 Pseudocheirus occidentalis
AGAGAGAGAGAGAGAGATGGGGTGGGGGTGGGGGTGGAGAGGGAAACAGGCAGATAAAAACAAAGAAATAGAGAGAGAGAAAGACCAAACTAGAGACAGAAATGGAGACAGAGACAGACAGAGGGGGAAAGAGAGAAGAAAGGAGAAGGGGGAAGAGGGACTAAACCACTGATTTCTTGGAGTGGGGAACACCCCCCTCTCTCCACAAATACACAGTCCCTGCCTAGACAGCAGCCAAGGTTGCTTGGGGTTCTGAGAGGTTCACAGAAGCCTGGGCAAACCTCAGGTCTCCATTGTTCCAAGGCTGACTCTCTCCACCATGCAATGCCAGCTTTCCATCAATCAAGAGGCAATTATTAAGTGCTTGCTGGATGCTAGCCTCTGTATGAGGTATGGGGATGCAAATGCCAGTAATGAAATGATGGAGCCTCCTGAGGAGTCCCTATTCCAATAGGTGGGATAACAAACATACTGGCTTTTGCACATCTTTAATCATTATAAAGAGAATCTATTCGAATAAACGCTTGGTGTGGGGATGGCCCCAGCAGGAAAGGGTGGGGCACCAGCAAAGGCTTCTGGAAGAAGGTGATGATCGAATCCATCTCAAAGGAAGAAAGGAATTGGAGGGGGTGAGCAGAGGAGGGAGGGCATTCCAGGCTTGAGGGACAGCCAAGGCAAAGGCATGGAGGAAGAAGATGTAGCATCGTAAGCAATATTTGTTTAATGAAATTCAGGTCATGTATTATTGAAGTGTTATAGGAAGAAGCATAAAGACATGAGGACTCAGGAGGAGATGGTGTGGGATAGGTCATGGTCCATGGTCTTCACCTTTAGAGAGAGTTTCCGTATCAGAGAAACCCTGGATCTAAGAGATTGTGAAAGTGTCACTAAGTACTGGTGGGGAAACTGAGCTCTGTGCAGGTGTCTGACCTCAGAGGCACAGCCTTTCTCTGCAGTGGGAGTTAGCAGAGGGGGGTGGTGGAAGGTGGTGGGGGTAGCAGGGCAGCAGTTGAGGGTGGTGGGGGTTAGAAGAGAGGGCGGTGCTAATTAGTACCAAGTGACTCCCAGAGGTTCTGAGTGACAGGCAGATGACATCATGGGCTCTAAGTCCCAAGAACAGCATCACCTCCAGACAGCAAACTCAGCCCTACAAGTTAGGGCAGCTGGCTGACTGGCTTTCCAGTATCAACTTTACAGCACTTTACTCAAATTATAACAAGTTAAACAGGGAGAGTGTTCGAGGTTATCTCTTCAGATCTTCCCATTTGAAACGATGCTGCTGGTCCCCCAACCAACCCCCTGGATTTGGCTTTCCTAGCTTGATGGAAATGGAGATGTTATTCCAGGAGGAGGGAGGGGAAGGGAGGAAAAAGCCCCAGAGGCTTCTGGTCAAAAGACTCAGAAGAAGAACAATCATGGTGATAGGAAGCATCACTATAGTGCTTTAAGGTTTGCAGAACATGTTACATGTATTAGTTCATATGCTCCCCACAACAACCCTGGGAGACAAAGGCCATTGTTGGCCCACTTTGCAGATGAGGAAACTGAGGCAGGTTACATGATTTGTCCAGGGTCACACAACTATCAAGTGTCTGAAGCTGGATTTCAACTGGTCTTCCTGAATCCAGCCCAAAGACCCTAAGTACTTCAAGGAGACCTGCTCTCAAACCCTTGCTGAGAGCTGCGGATGATTCTGGTCATGGTTCTGGAGCTGGGAAGGAATGGAGAGGTCATTTAGCTCACCCACTCATTTTAGACCCAGAGGGTTCGTTGACCACAGTCACATGCCACAATTACCTCTGCCTCTGTCATCCACTGTTCCTTCCCTTGGCCTCGGGTTCCCTTTTGTAAAATTAGGAGGCTAAGCTGGAGGACTGATCTCTGCATCTCCTCCAGCATGGAGATGCCAGGATTGTCTTCATCAGTCTGGCTGAGGGTATTCACCCATGGGTGCAAAGAATGCAGGGTGGGGAAGATGAGTTACTGGAGCCAGCGATCCTGACTCCAGGCTCTAGAAATACAGGCAAGTCAGAGAGGAAAGAGGAGCCGTGTGTCCACAAAGGCTGAGTGGGATTGGCAGCCCTGTGTTTGGAGAGGCCTCCTGAGTCATGCTGCATGACACCTTCCCTGGGCAAACGGGGTGAGCTGAGACATGGGAGCCCTCCCGCCTTTGCCAGCTCCTTTCCCCTGGGGCTCAGGTTTCCCTTTCCTGAAAGATAAGCAGCATATTTTTACTAATAATTCCTTCCTCCATCACAGCCATGAAACAAATACCCCTGCAGTGCCCAGTAGCAGCTTCTTCCCTGACTGACAGTGTAGACATGTGTACTGCAGGGCTGTGTGTGTGTGTGTGCATGCATGTGTGTACTTGCACACGAATGCCAAGAGTCTGGAGTTCCAGCCTCATCCTTAGACCCTCAGTGGGAAGCTGGGCACATCTACACCAAGAACAGACCCAGGAGTCAGGAGCGTGACCTTGGGGAGTCAGTTTACTCATCTAGAAAATGGGAACGATCATATGTGCTTTTCCAATTATGCAGGTTGTGAGCATAAGAGATGATAGATGTCAGAACGTGTTTTAACTGTTTTTTGCCCAAACCTGAGACTTAGTAAATGAAAGGCCCTTCCCTGGAGCCAAGTCCTTCACTGATGCAGATGTTACCTATTCTGTAACAGTTACCTGAGACTTGGAGATATTAAGTATCTCACCCTCTCAGTTACTGTGTATCAGGGGCAATGACTTGGAGCCAGGTCTTCTGAATTCAAGACCCGCCCTCTGCCCTGGCTGCCCTTTGCCTTGAGATACACAATCCTTTGACAAAAATGTATCAGACACAGGCAGCTCAATGGCATAGGGAATAGAGCATCAGCCCTGGAGTCAGGAGGACCTGAGTTCAAATCCAGCCTCAGACATGTAATGCTTACTAGCCCTGTGACCTTGGGCAAGTCACTTAACCCCAACTGCCCTGCCTCTCCCCCCTCCAAAAAGACAAAAAAAAAGAATTTATGAGCCACCTTTGTGGCTGTTGAGCTGATTAATTGTGTCCATCTGTGTGTGACCCTATTTGGGGTTTTCTTGGCAATGATACTGCAGTGATTTGCCATCTCCTTTTCCAGGTCATTTTACACATGAGGAGATGGAGGCAAGAAGGGTTAGGTGACTAGCCCAAGGTCACATGGCTAGGAAGTCTCTGAAACTGCATTTGGACCCAGGTCCTCCTGATTCCAGGCTGGGCACATTATCCATTGCACCACCTAGCATTAAACACCTACTGTGTGCTGAGTCCTCCCTTTACAAGTCCAACGAAGCAATGATGAAACAATGCCTACTTGGGGGGAGCTGACATGCTAACAAGGTCATGCTAGTCACACATGACCAAGCCTGGAGCTGAGTGCTGGTCTGGTCCCAGAGAGCAGAGGCTCCAGTGAGACAGAACCCCAAATTCTGATGTTCCCAGGGGTTCTCCTGAGCAGGGGCTGGGGCATGGTTGAGTTATGATTGAGAGGTCGCAAAGACTGACCCAGTGCTTGTCAGCTTAGGAAAGAGCAAAGAATCAGAGGCAGAGAGTGGGTTGGGGCTGCCCTGGAGGCCTCTGGGGGTGCTTCCAGTCTAGGTATGAGTCCATGATCTAGTTCTCCAGGCCTCACATGGCCATCTAGGTACTCAAGTACAGCCCTTTGATGGAATCCAAACTTCACAGAACAAATCCCCTTCATAAAAATATTTCTTCTGTAAAACTTGGGCTCAGTCAAAAGGTTGCACCCAAGGACCTAGAAGGTCCCATGTGGCCTAGAGGCTACAGGTTCCCCACCTCTGATTCTACTCAAAGATTTGCCTTTTGTGGATCAGGAAATCAGACAGCAGAGAAGCGAGACTTGACTAAGTGCAACAGGCTGGGAATAAAGTTCTACCATAGTAAATATGGGTTCAGCCAGAGGAAAAGTGAGGGACCTTCCCCTTGAGGGACATAGTCTTACATGGGGCACTCCAGTCTGAGACTTCTCACCTTCAACTGGCTGTGCCCCTTGCCTGGAATACTTGTATTACTTCTGCCTTCTTCTGGGCATCCCTGGCTCCCTTCACAACTCAGCTTTAATGCCAGGTTCTGAAGGAGGCCTTTCCTGGTCCTTCTGCTTGTAGGGCCTTCCCTCCTAAGCGTCCTCTGATCCACCTGTATGTATCCTGCATACTACTGTTACTACTACTACCACTACCACCACCACCACCACTACTACTACTGCTAACTACTTACTACTGCTACTTCTTATTATTAATTAGGATCGTGCTAATTAGTATAGTTATACTGCTCTATAATTATATTGCTATAATTACTAATATAACTAATTACTACCAGATATAATTACTATCACTACTAATAATAATTATTACTACTATGTGTATAACGCCACTCCACTGGACACTCTGCTGAGCACTTTACAAATATTCTTTCATTTGAGCCTCACTACAACCCTGCGAGGCAGGTGATATTATCAATCCCATTGCATAGTCGAGGAAGGCAAGCAAGGGTAAACTAGCAAGTGTCTGCAGTCAGATCTGAATTCAGGTCTTCTGGACTGCAGGCCCAGAAGTCCATGCACTTTTCCCCTGGCTGCTGCCTAATTATTTCCGTGTTCTCTCTCCCGTTAAACTGTGAGCTCTGTGAGGGCAGGGGCTGCTGTATTATTCTTCATTTCTTCGTACCCCTAGTGCTGAGCAGAATGCCCGGCACAGAGTTTGTGCATGCTGACTAATTTCTAGCAATGTGCCGCTAACTGACCAAGGCTGAGGGCACCAGGACTCTGGCCTTCCTAAGGCAGACTGAGGTTTGAACTGGTGCTCCAGCCACCTTCCTTCCATGCTCTGGCGACTGTACTGTGCTTCAGGTCAGGGCCTCCGGCCCCTCCACAAGAGGCCCTATTCTGTCTGTCTGGCTCCTGACATGGCCCAATGGCTGTCTCTTTGCCATGCACCCCCGCTTTCCACCTCCTGCTTGAAGAATAGCACTGTGTCATGGGAGGCTTGGGCAGTCACATTGCTCTGGCTCCATTGCCCAGATACCCATGACCATTTCTGCCCACTGCTCCCTCATTCCTAGCAGATGGTAAGCTC
Source organism: Pseudocheirus occidentalis (assembly GCA_028646575.1). Classification (NCBI taxonomy): domain Eukaryota; kingdom Metazoa; phylum Chordata; class Mammalia; order Diprotodontia; family Pseudocheiridae; genus Pseudocheirus; species Pseudocheirus occidentalis. Next base: position 322,664,343 of record CM053595.1, read on the forward strand.
CATGAGGGCTGGTCCCAGCCTGCCTTTTCTCTTGGTCCCCCCACTCTTCAGCATGGTGCCCAGCACATGGCCAGTCCCTGGGAAATGGGGGTGGCTTCCACTCGAACCCTTTCCTAGCTCCTCACATGGAGCCTGTAGCCCGATACCCCTGTTCCTTTGCAGATGGGCAGCTCTCTCATCTTGCACTTTTTAAAGTGAGAGTGAGTTTATAATTGTCCCAATTATGTTCTGTCTTCCTCCTCTCCATCAATTAGAATGGCTTTCCTATCACCTCCACCTGTCACAAGCACTCCCAGATCCTGGACTCAGTGGACCACGAGATGCTGCTACTTGTCCCCTTTGGGCACAGGCTGGCAAGCTGGCCATGGTTTGTATGTTTCTATCTCTAAGCAGACCCCAGGAGGCTCACTGCTGTGTAGCCAGGATGTTTTCATGTCCGCACTGGCCTTCCACAAGGGCAGAACAGCTCATTGGCCACTGGACAATATCTCTGACAGCAGACAGTGGTTAGGGATCATCTAAAAACTGACCATTTCTTAGCTGCCTTGGCCCACGTTTCTTCTGGGACACAGGGATCCCTGTAGAAGTTGAAGGGGGCTGCAATAAGAAAGACAGCTAGCATTTTACAGATGAGGAAATTGAGGCTTAGGGACTTGACCATGGTCATCCAGCTCATGGTATATGAGGCAGGATTAGAATGTGATTTCCTCACTGCAAGTGCTGCTCTCCAGTTATGGGGCCCGCTGTCTCTCCTTGTCTTCTCTTGGCTTTGCATGGATGGGCAGCTTGAGTGCCGGCCTGGTATTCAGAGAATGTGATACAACCTGGAGGGAGGGGTTCAGTGAGCTAGGCAGATCCCTTGACAGATTTATGACAGGTAGGTGATAAGATCATGAGAAAAGAGATTTAGAACTGGGCAGGAGAGGGGTCAGGAAGGCCGGTCCTCACAGATTAGTCGATCGATGCCTCCCGAGGCTGAGTGACTCAGCCAGGGTCACCCCAAACATTTGCAGCAGCCTAGATTCAGCGATCTGACCTTAAGTGAAGGGTACTTTCCTCTCCACTGGGTTTTTAAAATCAGACTGCTCTCCATTGGGTTAGTTAGCCCTCCCAACTTTGTGTAATCTGAGTGAATTGTGAACAGGACAGGAACAGTTTCCTTGTGGGTAAATTGAGAAATTTCACACAGTGATTTGTCCCAACCCTTCCAGCTCCTCTGAGTAAGCAGTCTCCCTTTGCCAGACACCAGAGACTCTGCCCATCTCCCATGCCCCGATCCATCGCCTGGGGCCCAATGATGTTGACAGTGAGAATGTATTTTAAGAAAGTTGAGCCATCAGTGATACCAGCTTCTGACTCAGACAGGGCTCAGCTCTCACTCTTGGGCCTTCAATCATCCCCCGGCAGCCCCCCTTCTCCTGCGGTCCCCAACATTCTTTCATTTCAAAGCACAGCCTCCTCCTGCCAACGGGCGGCCAAGCAGGTCTTGGAATCAGAGACGATGCTGGCTATGTTTCCTGTCCAGCTCAGAGATCGTTCTCCAGTGCCATCACCTACCTGGCAGGGCTTGTCTGCTCCTGCATGGAGCTGATTTAGAGAATCTCATCTTTCTCTGTTCTGACCACTCCCTATCCAGCAGCCAGAGGGCCTGCTTGGGTGCCCAGGGTTGAGAAGGGGCACAGAGAAGAGAAGACTGTTCTCCGTTTCCTCTCAAACAGAGCCATTGTCTGCATTTCCCCCTAGAACAAAGAAGATCCCACTCTCTGGCCCCCCTCCCGGACTTGCCACTTCCTCTGGTCCTACTCCAAACACAATGAGTGCCCATTGATTAAGCTGCTTGGTCTATCAAAGTGGGCCCCAAGCTTATCGGGATTTCACAAATGGTGTGCAGGGAAGCTGGCTACTTTGATTGCCAATTGCCGGCTCCTAATCAGATTCCTCTTCTCCAAACAGTGGTCCTTTCAGAGGCCCCCCTGCCCCTGCTCAGGAGATCAAAGACAGAGCTGGGCTCCCTATCTGTGGGGAAGCTCATTAGGGAGACGTTGTCAGGGTTATAATCGGGGGACGCTTTGACTTCGGGATTCCAAGGCTTTTCCTTTCCTATCGGCCTGGGAGGTCCTAAGTGAGAAGAACAAAGTAGGCCAGAATGACAGATGGGCATTTCAGAGCTTGCTGGCCCTACCCAGAGAGGGGCCTCCAGGGACCCTCTCCTGGTGATTCTCTGGCCTGGAAGTCATCAGCCTGCCTGCTTCTTCCTCCATGGGAAGCCCTCATCTTGGGCTGGGCCAGAGCCCTCTGTCACTGGCTCCTCTGTCATCTGAAATCAGAGGAAACATCAGAACTTGGAGAGGGCCTGAGAACAGGAAATGTCAGAGCTGGGAGGGAGCTTAGAACAGGGAATGTCAGAACTGGGAGAGAACTTAGAATTTCAGAACTGGAGAACCCTTAGAACACAGAATAGAGAAAACTTCCCTTGAGAGCTTACCTTACAGCATGGACCAGAGCCAATCAGTTCTGTCAGGAATCTTTGCTAGCACCTGGTCTATGTCCCAATTTTAAAGCTGGGAAAAGGAGCCCAAGGAGGGTCCAGAGCCACCTGATGCCTTGGTTTCTCTCAGCTTCCACAAGCTTTTATTAAACATCTTCGAACAATGGATCCTGTGCTAAGTGCTGGAGATCAAAGATTGAACCTGAGCTGTGCCTGCCCTTTACAAGCTTCTGTTCTCCAGGAGGGAAGGGAGAGACAACCTCAGCCTGGAGAATATATGTAAAGTAAATGCAAATAACGTGAGAGGGAAGGCCTGGAGCCAGACCAGGCACTGGGGAGCTCTTGGCCAGGGACTCTAGGATGAGCCTAGAATGGTGCTGGGCATTTGAAGGGATAGAGGAGAGACGGGGAGCATGTCTCACAATAACAAGGGCACTGGCTCCAGAGCCTGGCTCCCTTAACTGCCTTACAGCAGGGGAAAATCAGTGCCCTCCTTGGCTTTGGTAAAGAGTCACCTGCCATCACTCCGGGCCCCCTGGCAGGCTATGCCTTCTGTCTTCTCATTAAGGACTCTGGCTCGGGATGCCATTGTTGGAGGCCCTGCTCCAATGGGGAGCCCTAGCTCATTCACCTACCCCACTCTCTAGGGTGGTACTAGGAAGGAATGAGCACATACAGCATCTACTGTGTGCCATGCACTGTGCCAGGGGCTTGACAATGATCTCATTTCACCCTTGCAGCTGTCCTGGGTGGGTGGTCCTATTATTACCCTATTTGAAAGTTGAGGAGACCAAGGCAGGCAGTGGTGCTGCAATGATTTGTCCAGGGTCACACAGTAAGTGCTTGAGGTAGGGACTGAAATTGGGTTCCCCGGGGCCCCCACAATCTGAACGATGGGTAAAATGCAGAATTTAGGGGAGAAGGGGGCCTAGCACCTCCTGCAGCCCAGAGTCCAATCAAGGGGCATTTCTTAACTGTGAACCAGGCACCAGGCACCGGGCTGAGCCCCAGGGAGTCCTGTCCTCAGGCAGTTCCCCTTTGGCTGCTGTAGCGCAGGACAGGCTGAAGGCAGACAGTGTCACCAATGTCGGAAGCACATTGGGCACAGCTCACTGCGCCTCAGAGATTGGTGAATGCTCCCATTCTGAGCTAGGGCCCGGCTTTGCGGATTGACTAGATTTGATGCAGATTAAAACTGCAAGTGCATCAGGAGTTTTCACAAGGTAGGTTGTTAAATGTGAGTCTCCGCCAAGTTCTCTGGGAGGTTTGGTGAGGATGGTGGTGTTGGGGTGAAGGGCAGCTAGGGGGCGCCATAGTGCACAAAGTGCCAGGCTCCACCGTCAGGAAGGCTCATCTTCCTGAGTTCAAATCCAGCTTCAATCACTTATTAGCTGTGTGACCCTGGGCGAGTCACGGAACCCTGTTTGCTTTAATTTCCTCACATGCTAAATGTGCTGAAGAAGGAAATGACCAACTACTCTAGTGCTTTTGTTAAGAAAACTCCAAATGGAGTCACAAAGAGTCAGATGGAGAAACACCAAAACAACCAAAAAGCATTGAGGGGAGGCTTCCTGGAGGAGGTGCTTCTGAACTGGAGGCTCCAGTGCTCTGCTCTCAGCTGCCCAGTCCTGGAGCCCAGCGGCGAGCTCATTCTTCTGCTTCCCCATCCCTCTGTCAGCTCACACTGACCTTTCAGCCGGTGGAGCCTCTCTGCTCCTTTTCATATGCATTGCTGCCCAGCCACAGTTTCTGCCCAGTGGAATGTTCTTAATCCAAGTGAAAGACTTTGTCTTTGACCTTCTTCAATTCCACTGGATTCATCTTAGCCTATTGTGCTCTAGATTGGAGTTATCTCTTTGAATCCAACCTGCCATCCAGTGTGTGTGTGTATGTGTGTGTGTATGTGTGTGGTGTGTGTATGTGTGTAGTATGTATTGTGTGGTGTATGTATGTGTATGTGGTATGTATATGTGTGTGGTGTGTATGTGTGTGGTGTGTGTATGTGTGTGGTATATGTATGTATGTGTCTGTATCTGTGTGTATCTGTGTGTGGTGTGTCTATGTGTCTGTGTGTGTGCATGTGTCTGTGGTGTGTGATGTGTGTATGTATGTGGTGTGTGTGGTGTGTTAATGTGTGTGTGCGTGTGCTTGACTGTATGCAGGTGTGTTTGTCCAAGGGTATGTTTTGTGTGTATGTATGTGTGTGTGGTGTGATGTGTGTATGTATGTGTCTGTGTCTCTGTGTGTGTGTGGTGTGTGTATATGTGTGTGTACCTGTATGCATGTGTGTTTGTCCGGGGGTATGTTTTGTGTGTCTCTGTGTGTGTGAGCACACGAGCATGTGTGTGTGGTTTTCCCAGGGTTTGGTTCTCTCCTAGGTCTGTTACTGGTTTTTTATTCAGGTGAGGGTATCTTTTTGGGTCAGGATGTATAGGGCTTACCTATACCCACCTCAACAGGCCTCGGGCGTCCCGGCTCCTGGTCCACTTCGGGAGAAACAGCTGCACAGAGAAACTCAGGACACAGGACTTGCTTCTAGCTTTTATTGAGAGTTCATCCTCTATCTTAGTGTGGCTGGACTGGACTGGCCTGGCTGGACTCGACTGGCCTGGCTCCACCGAACTGGCTGGACTGCCCCTGCCTCCAAGTAGCCTGTATTTAAGTCCTTTCTCCAGGGCCCCTTAGGGCCCCTCCCCTGGCCATGTCCTCCCACAGCGAGCCAATGTGTCTCACTCCGAAGGCCGAGAGATTATCCTGCAAGTGCAGCTGCCTCCAGGTGATCACTTGTACTCCTGTTAGCTGAGGACCGTACCGTCCATCTCACGTGGAGTATCAACGACCCTCTGTAGGAATCTCCTCCCCACGTGAGGTATCAGAGACCTAACACAGGTCAAAAGCCAAAAAGGTCCTATTCAATAGACCTTTGAAGTCTAAAGGAAGTTGCCAGTGTTCCCTCAAGACTGTTAGTAAATTAACTTGTAATTTTATTATACAATACATGTTTATATAGTCACATATATTATATGACATAGATGATATAATTTATATAATACCCAGCCCATAGTGCGCTGCTCCTCAGAGAGATGGAACAGGACTTGTCCAGGATCACTTGTCCGGGTGGTTTGCAGCTGAGGCAGGACGTTCTAGCTCTGTCTTCTGTGTTGTTCAGCTGTCTCAGTTGTGTCCAACCCTGCGTGCTCGCCCTTGGGGTTTTCTTGGCAGAGATCCTAGACTGCTTTGCCATTTTATTCTCCAGCTCATTTACAGATGAGGAAACTGAGGCAAGTAGGGTGAAGTGACTTGCCCAGGGTCACCCAGCTAGCAAGTGTCTGAGTTCAGATTTGAGCCCTGAAGATCCCTGGTTCCTAGCCTAGTCCTCTATGCTCTGTGGCGCCACCTAGCTGCCCCCACTGGTCTTTGTTCATGCTAATTACGAAGAGGCTTGTGTCAGCTTCTCTCAGCCCCTCTTGTCCTGCTAGGAAGTCATTGAGAGCATCATGGGGGATTCAAGGGAGTTGAGAGAAGATCCAAGCCCATCCTTATGCTGAGGCACCAAAAACTCTGAGATGCTAGATCTGGAAGGGGCCTTCTACTCCAATCTCCTCATTCCTCATTTAGACCCAGGATAGCCAAATAACCTCTAATAATGATTAAGTGTCCACAGGTGGGATTGGAGCCCAGGCTCTCTGACTCCAGAAATGACTTTCTCAAGGTCACATAGCTAGTTCCTGGCACAGGTTGGATTGGATCCCAGGCCTCTGGTGCTTATCCCATTGCCATAAGTGTACAGAGCCTCTGCCCAAACCTTCGAGCTCGGCCTCGGTGTCTCATCTGGCCTCTCTCGCTTGTGATAATGTTATCAAGCTGTGCAGGCTGGAGAGGGTCAGGGCTTTCATCACCTCCAGAAGTCTGCAGCCTGACAGTCTCCATGTGTGCGGGGGCCAGGATGTTATAGCACGGCCAAAGCAGCCACAGAACACGGGCTCCTGGCAGCGCTGAACCTGAGGAGGCTGGGGAATCACAAACTGTCTGTCTATCCAAGAGAGGCGGAATCTTCCAGGTGACAACCTGAGGGCAGGGACCAGGCTTTGTCCTCTTCACTGGCCCCATGGGCCCAGCTGGGTGCCTTTTACCTGTGAATGGGACCCACTCCCTGAAGGACTGAAGGCTCTGGGCACACACAAGCTGGCATCTATGTGTGGGGTGCACCCCTCCTCTACTCTCTTCAAATTATTTTTCACCACCTGGCTCTGGAAAGCTTGGAATGTAGCTCACCCAAGAGAAAAAGGATCCCCAAGTCCAAGAACAAATATCCAAGACTATAGAGCACATCAAGACAACTTTTATGTTACTCTATAGATAGAGTTCCAGATGTGGAGTCAGGAAGACCTGAGTTCGAATCCAGCCTCAGACACCTGCTAACTGTGTGGCCCTGAGCAAGTCCCTTAACCCTGTGTACCTCAGTTTCCTCATCTTGTAAAATGAGCCAGAGAAGGCAATGGCAAGCCTCTCTAGAATCTCTGCCAAGAAAACCCCAAATGGGATCACGAAACGTCAGACAAGACTGAAATGACTGAAGAAAAACCCGCAGCAGCATGGAGCAGAAAGGTAGTGGTTATGCCCTGACATTCTGCTGCGGCCCTCCTTCCCTCTAGGACCCCAGAGGGGCCCCCAGCCTTAGGTCCCCCCCCAAGAGCTTGGGCTCCATTCAGAGGGGAGCTGTGCTTTCTGGCTTACCACAAGCCTGGCTGATGAGTCATTAGCGATTGCCCCAGAGGCACTTGGGACTCACTGGAGATTTATGTGTGTGAGGTCACAGCATAGTCAGGCTGCCTTTAGGATTATAAATCTGGCAGTTGTGCAGAGGGTGAATTGGAGGGGAGATGCAGCAGAGGCAAGCAGACCCCTTAGAAAGAAGCCTGAGAGTAAGAGAAGGAGAAGAACTGAAGCAGCCAGATGGTACAATGGGCAGTGACAGACAGGAGTTAGCCAGTCCTGAGTTCAAGTCTAACCTTGGGCACTTATTAGTGGTGTGATCCTGGGCAGGTCACTTAACTGTACTTTGGTTTCCTCATCTTTAAAGTGGCACCTATCTCCAGGACAACTGAGATCATATTTGTAAGGGGCTTTCCAAATCTTAAAGCCCATTGTCAGTGTTGGCTAGCCTCTCTTGGTATTGTGTTATTGAAGCAGAATCAGGAGGACCCATCAAGGGGTTGGATGATTTGAGTGTGGGCAGTTAGAGACATACCCAATCTCCAGACAGAAAGAGTGAAATTTGGAGGGCAAGATAGATCCCAGATTGTGTTGGGACACATTGTACCTCACCTCCCTGGAGAAGTTTAGTGAGGCTTGGCTGGAAGCTGGGACTAGAGGTGGAGACTGGAGGGACATCTGCTGTGCCTGTGGAGCTCATGAATCTCAAGGAGGAGAGTGGACAGAGATTTGGGCTCATCTTCCAGTAACATTCCACTACCTGACTGTGAGACCTTGGGTGAATGCCTTGTTTCTCTGAGTCTCAGTTTCCTTATTTGTATCATAAGGAAATCTCCAATACCTCTCCCAGTTATTAGTGCTCTATCTAAACTAATTGTGTATTTATCGCAAGTCTAGATTTGTGCTCCCTTCTCTGTGTGCCCTCAGAAGAACATGCACTCTTTGAGAGCATGGTTAGTATGTTGTGCCTAGCAAAGAGAGAGGAGGGAATGGGAAGGAAATGCATCTGAGCTGACTGTCCTTTGGCAGCACTGTCTTCCCTGCTGAATTTCCCTGGAGCCCTTTGCCTCAGTACATTGGCCTGCCTTGTTCTTATGGCTCAGGCTTCATCCCTTCTTGATGCTAAAGGCTCCTTCAGGGCTGAAGGGTGGCATTTTTCTTGTTTGTCTCCTTTACATTGACATATGGGGCCCTTCTCCACTGCTCCAGCAGATGCTTAATCAATGATGTTCCTTTGAACTGTTTGTTGATTCAGTAAAGCTTTTATTAGGTCTAGTTTGTGCCAGATCCAGTCCTAAGTTAGTGATGTCCTTGAATTTATTTCAGTTGGGAATTTCCCTGTGTTTACAAAACAGGATTCCTCCCAGTGTGGCCCTTTGGCGAGACTACAGGCAAGGCACTGGCTATTTCCTTTCCTTGGAATTTATTAAGCTCATGCTAGCCTTCGCTAACATCTATTCTGATTTGCCTGGAATCATTCCCATTACTTGACCCCACCAATGCCTCCTTCCCCTCTCCCCCTCCCCAAACACTTAGGTAATGTTTTGTCATGTAGGAGCTGGTTTCCAGGACACACCAGCTCTTCCAGGGACAATTTCCCTCCTCCATCCTGTCCACAAATTGTCACCCCTGGTTGTTGAAATTGGCCTGCCCTAGTGTTATGCTGGCACCATAATGGGGAGGGGATGTTACCCATAGCGAGAAGCTCTAGTCTGAGAGATAACTCCAATAGTCTTGAATAGACCTAAGAAGAGGGTCCTGGTGCTCTCAGATGAGCCCATGGCTCACCACCTGCCTCTGCCCCTTACTTGGGCCAACTCACTTCCCTCTGGGGTTTTCTCGCCTCATGGGCAACTAGGGAAAATGGAGAGCTGGGGGACCCTTGGAGTGGTTCATCAAGTTGGTTGGATAAAAGATATAGAGAAACTCTGATAAACCAATGACCATTCATGATTCCAGGGGACCAGAGATGCAAGGGGCTCCCTATGCCATAGAGGTGACAGACTTAGGGACAGAATGAGACAGATCTTTCTGTAAACAGCCATTGAGGGAATCTGCTTTTCCTAATTATGCATATTTGTGATGAGAAATGAGTTTTTCTTTCCTTTTTTCCAATAAGGTGCAGGTAGAATGAAGAAAAAATAAATCGCTGTTCACTTAAAAAAACAGAGATATGAAGACAAGGGACTGCTATAGACGGGCAACGGTCCATGTGCTTTCAGATGAGGTCACTGTATCCTGAGGGTTAGTTACTATTTTATTCGGCTACAAGAGCCTCCTCATGAAGTGTTTACAAAGTAAAAACAAAACACATAAAGAAACCTTGAAAACTATTTTCAAAATGCAGAGCGGGGTATGGATGAAAAGAAGGAAGGAAGGAAGGAAGCAAGGAAGTGAAGAAGGGAGAAAGGAAAACAGAAAGGAAGGAAAGAAAGAAAGATGGAAGGAAAGAAAGAAGGGAGGGAAGGAAGGGATGAAGGAAAGAAAAAGGAGAAGGGAGGACAGAAAGAAACAAAGAAGAGGAAAGAAGGAAGGAAGGAAAGCAGGGAGGAAAGAAAGAAAGATAGAAAGATGGAAGGAAAGAAAGAAGGGAGAGAGGGAAGGAGGAAGGGGAAGGAAGGGATGAAGGAAAGAAAAGGAGAAGGGAAGACAGAAAAAAGAAGAAGGAAGTGAGGAAGGAAGGACGAGAGGAAGTAAGGAAATAAAGCAAGAAAGAGAGAAAGAAATAAAGAAGGGAGGGAAGTAGGAAGGTGAAGGAAGGGATGAAGGAAAGAAAAAAGAGAAGGAAGTGATGAAGAAAAGAAATAAGGAAGAGGAAGAAGAGGAAGAAAAAAGGAGAAGGGGGAAAGGAAGGAAGAGAAAGAGGGAGGGAAAGAGAGGAAAGAAAGGAAAAAGGAGAAGAAAAAAGGAAGGAAGGAAGCATGAGAAGGTAGGGAAGAAGGAAGAGCTAGATGAGGGGGTCTTAACTTTTGTGTGGGTGCCATGGGCCCCTTTGGCAGTCAGTCTGGTGAAACCTGTGGATCCCTCCTGAGAATCATGTTTTTAAATGTATAAAGTAAAATGTAGGATTAAGAAGGAAGCCATTGCTAAAGAAAGTTAGAAAAATGTTTTCCAAAGCGAGTTCATGGCGCTGATTTTGGGAACCCCTGGGCTCTATGATCTATTCTCCCTGGAGGTTTTTTAGCAGAGATTAGACAATTCTGTGGATGTGTTAGTGGGTGTGGTTTATCAGGTATGGTTGGTTGTGCTGAGGGAGGGGGGGCCACTGATGTCCCGTCCAGGCCTGAAATTCTAGGACTCTATGATTAGGCCAGGGCACCAGTGTTAAGGTCACTTGAGCCTTGGCCCTCAGAGCATTCCGAAATGCGGCCTCCCACTCCCTCTGAACAGCCAGGACCTGCCTGGAGGTGCCTTGGATCGGCTCCCTGCTCATCCCTCATGGCCCCATTCTTCCCCTGCCCCATCCACCCACCCCCAATTCTTGCTGAAAACTTAGTCAGGCTTTCACATAATGATGTAATGCAGTATCATGTGTCCAGAGCCCTATTCGATTCGTTCCATCTGCTCACACGGAGATAGCGCTGAATGCAGCCCCATTTGGCCAATCGGGGCCTCCTTGTTCCGGGAGGGACCTCGGCTACCTGTTGCTAGGCTACTCTAGCAAACAGTGTCTGTTTCTAAACGTTTCCTCTGTATTGAAGAAACTGTTGCTTTGAAACGTCCAAGAGAAGGTTACAGAGGTCTCAGAATCCTCTAACTTTCTACTGAGGGCGATATTTCTGACTGTCTTAAAGGAAACAGCTGCCAGCCCCCGTTCTGTTGTTTGTTGGAGGCTCTAGGAGATTCCAGGGAAGGGCTTATTTGGGGAACAGGCAGAGCTGGATTGGATCTGGGGTCACCATTGGGCGAGTTCCATATCTGTGGCCATCCACCCATTTGGGGGCAATGTATTTACAAGCTAGTAGTCAGGTTGAGCTGCCCCTTTGATAATCAGGGACTGAGGGAGAAGAGCAGGTACAAGGGAGAGGACATGGGTGTGGAACTAGAGGGACCTCAGGGTCCTCCCTTTACAGATGAGAAACTGTGCCCTCAGAGGTTAAGGAACCTAGCTAGCATCCATATGACCACTGAGAGAGAGGGAAGGTTGGGGTGCAAGCCTGAGCTCTCCTGCTCCCAATTCAGTCGTGTTTCCACTGGGACATGAGACCCCCGACATACAAAATGTGGATTTGGGGAAAAGATCCTCTTTCTACCTCCCTCCCTTCCTTTCTCAGTCCTTCCTCTTTCCCTTCCTCACTTCCTTACCCTCTCCTTTTCTCCCTCCTTCTCTTCCTTCCCTTCCTTTCAGCTATTGGGATCAAGTCATTCAGTCATCCTTTTTTAAACACCTGAGGAGATTCACTTCAATCTCCTTTGGGGAGGGGGAGCGACAGGGAGAGACTCATGGAGATAGAGAATGAGAATGGTGATGATGATGATGATGATGATGGGGGAATCTACTTGAAGAAATAGGAGGGGATGGAACCATGAGTCCAAATGGAAGAGTTCACTGTGGTGAGAAGGGCCACTTGGTCAAAGGCTGGGTCAAAGAGAGAGAATATAGGATAATATGAAGGCATTTTGACATGTAGAAGAGTGAGGTCTTGTCAAGTGTCCTCATTTGCTTACTAAAGTGTGAGGTAAGGTCTTCCTAGAGAAAGGGTAGAAGGTAGTAGATTTGAAGAGTGAAGAGAAGATTTAGAAGACACATAAGAAGAATTCCTTAGAAAACGGAGGGCTTAGTTCAGATGACCTAAGACATTTCTAGTGAACTTTGCTGCCTTAGCTGTGTGAACTCCTTTAGCTCTGGTGGGAGCAGAAAGGAAGATGGCAGGAATAGTCAAGGTTTGGGGTTTGGTCCAGCATTAGTGGTGGTAGAACAATGGAGCCATTGCCAGGGCCCATTCTAGAATAGAGGAGAATATGCAGTTGAACTAGTTAATTCTATGGTTAAGACTTGGAAGGAGGGGGGCCGTGTAGCCAGAGAAGTCTGGAGAGCCCCAAGCTGTGGAGGGACTGGAGAGGACCAGGACTGGCTTTAGGAGGATGGGCTCCTATAACAGGTGGAAGGCTAGCATATGGGCCAACAAAGGAATTTCAGAGTCTATCACCATAAAAGTAGAACCCACAAAGCCAGCACCCTGAAAATATCTTCCAGAGAGATTTGATTTCATAGCATCAGGAATCAGCAGTTTCCTATGGAGACCACTGAGTTCTGGGCTACACAATTTGTCTTATCTTCAGGAAGCCTTCTACAACTCTAAAATAAAAGATTCATTGATGCCTTTTACTTTAATATCACAGCTGTTTACAGATACACAACATCCCTCTTCTTGATCTCAACAGGGAAGCCTCCCTTATAATAAAGAAAATGAGTTAAAGAAAAAAATAATAACTGTATTGTGATCAGTATTTTGAGCCCTCCTCCCTAGACCCCCACATCTCTTTGGAGATTTGCAGAGATGAGTGGCACTTGGAGTGTCCATTTAGAGTTCAGCCTAGATCTGAAGAAGGGCACCCCCCATGACAAGCCTGGAAAGTAGTCACCCACCATCTGTTTCAAGACATCCAACAAGTGGTGCTGACTCAGTGTGTCCAAAGGAAGCCTCCTCCATGTTGGAATGCTTGGGATCCTTAGGAAGTCTGGCTTTGTTCCCCCCCACCCCAGCACACCCCCAAGCCTAAATTTGCCTTCTTACAACCTCCCCTCCCTCATTGCTCTTGGTGCTGCCCTCAACCCAAGCAGACGGAGTCTATTTCATTTTCTCCACCACAGCCCCAGAGGGAGGGAGGCTTTCCTATGGGAGTTTTCTCTTCTCCAGGTTAAATAACTCCATTCTCTTCAGTCACATGACATCAACCACCAGCTTGAGATCTTTCCCCATTTTGGTTCACATCTTTGGTTTTACAATCTCCTTCACGAGCTCTAGAACCAGTTCTAAGCCCACCTCCAGATCCTCTGCCCAGACCTCAGTGGAACTCTAGTTTGCATGTAGCTGGAAGAGAAGCCTCTCATAAGGCAGCCCTTCTGGGCAGCAGAGGGAAGGGTGGCCACTGCACCGTGCCCCTGATAAGAGAAATTGCAGTCCACTAGATTCCTGGATCTCTTTAAAAAACATACATTTTCTTAACTTACTCATCTTGACACTCCCGACAGTGGAACTGATTTTTTGAGGGGGTAAGGCAGAGCAATTGGGGTTAAGTGACTTGCCCAAGGTCACCCAGCTAGTTATGTGTCAAGTGTCTGAGACTGAATTTGAACTTAGGTCCTCCTGACTCCAGGGCTGGTGCTCTGTTCACTGCACCACTGAGCTGCCCCAAAACTGGTTTTTTGAAGTGAAATATAAAGCTCTTATTCCTTTTATGATACATCTTTTTAGAGTCAGCTCCAAGTCCTAATCTGTCAAAACCCTTTTTGTTGGATCCTGACCTGTCATCAGGCCACTCAGTTTTGTAACATGTGCCAATTAGATAAGCCTCTGTCCAAACCCTTGGCAAGAATGCACAGGGTCCAGCATGGATCCCTTGGGCACTCCACCAGAGACCTCCTCTCAACTCGTCATTGACTCTTCTGTTGGGCCATTCTTTTTTTAAATTTTTTAAATTTATTTTTTAATTTTATTGACTTATTTATCTACTTTTAGGTTACAAGATTCAGTTCCAGAATCACTTGAGTTTCAGATTTTTCTCCCCTTCTTCCCCACCCCCCACCCCTGCCATGGTGGCATACAATCATGTA
>CM053595.1:322678824-322704802 GCA_028646575.1 Pseudocheirus occidentalis
TGGTAGGGTTTGCTGGCTCCACCCTACTGGGCTTAGATTCTCTACTGTCTTCTACCTGCCCTCAACCCTGCCCCAGCCTGGGGCTGCTTCCCCTGATTCAAGCCTCCACTCTAATTAGAACATTTAATTCCGGACTTTTCTTGGTCTGGGAGGGATTTAGAGGAGCCACTAAACTTTATTCCTCCATCGTGGCTTCTGGCAGTATGGATGTATAAGTTTAAACATCCAGATTGTCCCCACAGAATCAGCTGACTCTGCTATGGCACCCGATTTTTTTCCTACCCGGTTCGATGCTCCTCTGTCCTCTGGTGAGCTGGCTTTAAACCTCTTAGGCTGGGTGAGTCTGCTAGATGTCTGGCTGGAGCTTTTTCTCTCTGTCCGCTCTTCTCTACTCTCTGCTCCACGCTGGAGAGGCTTCCTTGCGCTCAGCGTTCTTCTCACCCCAACCTAAGTAGGCGCTTTCCTGGGCTGGGAATCTGACTCACTCAGTCTCTCTGTGGGTTCTGTCGCTCTTGAATTCGTTCAGATTCACTTTTTAGCCTTTAGTGCTAGAATGGCTCTGGCTGCCGCTGTGGCTTTTCCCCACTGCCCTGGGGTCAGGCCTCGGTTTTTGGGGCTAGGCTGGTTTTGGCTCCAAACCTGCTGCGATGGGTCCCTCCTGCTGAACTGCCTTCAGCAGGAGACGTGTTGTCTGCAGTTCCGTGGATTTTGGAGCCGTAAAATTTGTTGTTTTATGTGAATTTAAGGTGGCCGTGCCAGAGCTGCTGATCCTTGCTGCTTCTACGCCGCCATCTTGGCTCCTCCCTGTTGGGCCTTTCTTTCACACTTGAATTGTTATAATCACAGCACCGTCTAATGTACATCTCTACCTTTTCTACAAGAATAACAAGTCCTTTTATCGAACACTTTGTTAGAATCTATGTCCACTATTTCTGGCTTTCCCCTAATCTACTAGCTTGTAAACCCAGCATGGAAAGGAAAAGATGAAGCCTGGGGCTAGAAGGATCTCTAGGACAGTGTCCCTGCCTTCAGGGAGCAGACGTTCTGAGAGACCGCAATGGAGAGAGAGCAGCGACACAGAACTGACAGTAAGGAGCAGAGGTGTTTTGGCCACTGGTATGTGTAAATCACTTAGCAGTGCCTGGCCCAGAGGAGGCACTTAAAACCGCTGACTCCATTCTAAACAGAGACCCAGGTTACTGCTCTTCTCTTCAGCTGATGCAGGAGAGCCCCACAGCTCCGGCAATCAGGCAGCCTTGGGGTCATTGGGGCTGAACAAGGGCTCTGACACCATCCTGCACTAGAACCAGAGCCCTCTCTACAGGAGGCCTGAGCAGTGGTCGTCCAGCCTTGCGTTGGAGACAAGACTGGAGAGCTCACCCCTCTGGGGAGCGAACCGTGCTCCTTCGGGATGGCTTTAGACATCAGGAAGGCTCTGCATTGTTCTCTCCTTGGGCCGACCCCTAATCTCTGGCTACACCTTCCCTGATTGTTCCTTGACCTGATTGTTGGAGTCAAAAAGAATGAGGTGAATCCCTCTGCCCCAGACATCCCTTTAGATGCTTGGATGCACAGACGCTGTTGCTGTTTGTCCTTCATTTTCAGAGTTCTGGTGGTGTCTTGGCTGGTATGTGAACGAGGTTTAAGTGAGGAAGCACTGCACAGTCATCAGCCGCACTCTCTCTTCTGATGTCATCAGCATCCAGCGGCAGGACAAAAGTCAGGACAGGCAGCGATGGCCTGGGATGAAGTGGGTGATGGCCTTGGCAGCTTCAATGTCTGACCAGTGTCCAAGTGCCCCCAGCACCTGCGTCAGCCGTCTTTGTGGCTGTTGGGACAGATTGTTTTCAGCCGCCCATTCCACAAGGGAAAGTCTTCACATGTTCAGGGTAGACACCCCCCTAACTCACGGATGGGTGTGAGGCCTGCCGGTTACCCTCAGCCTGGTTTAGCCCCTGTGCTGAGATGGTTTTACCCGGGTGTGGCCAGTACCCATATTATAGCTTCTTGGTGCCACAAGTGAGAGCTGAGTGACAGGGGCACACCAAAGGTGGACCAGCAGCCCTCACCCCAAAGGTGCTCGTCCTCTCTGAACACCCTGGCCCCAGAGATATCATGGATAGGTACATGATAGAGGCTCTGGGTCTCCCTGGATACCACATACATTCCACTCAGACACCATCAGGCATCTAGAACCCCAGACCAGAAGTCAGGAAGATACAGGTTCAAGCCCTTCCTCAGACACTTCCTACTTGTATGGCCATAGCTGAGTCACTTAACTCCTGCCTCAGTTTCCTCCTCTGTTGAATGGGGATAATCACAGCACCTGCCTCCCAGGGTCATCGAGATGGCCTTAGTGGAGTGCTTGGCAACTCTACGGCGTTATAGAAATGCGTCGTCATCATTCATGCCGTTTGCCAGACAGACGGTTCTCTGGTACCCTGACTCTGCTCTGACTGAGGAGGAGCAGCTCCTTCGCTGCATCCCCCTAGAAGTGCGTCCTGACTACCCTCCAGGAGGTGCTCCCTGGCTATCATTGCCCTCTCCAGACTGGACCAAGACCAGCTTCCTAGCCTTTCCCCTGCTTCCACTTTCCACTGCTGACTCAGTTGGAGGCTTTGCTGGTGTTCAGTTGTATCTGACTGTCCCTGACCCTGTTTGGGGTTTTTTTGGCAGAGATGCTGGGGTACTTTGCTATTTCTTTCTCCAGATAATTTTACAGATGGGAAAACTGAGGTAAACAGCATGAAGTGACTTGTCCAGGGTCACACAGTTAGGACGAGTCTGAGACCCAACTTGAACTTAAGATGAGTCGTCCTGACTCTGGGTTTCGCTTTCTGTGCTCTGGTGCCACATAGGGGTCTTCCCGTCCTGCTACTGACTCAGCTGGAGGCTTGCAGTCTGCTGATCCTTTTCAGACAACCTGTTGTCACCCCCCACCACACAAAGAGAACCATGGAGGAAGCCTGCGGCCGCCCAGGCACATGTTGGCATCAGCCCAGAGAAGGAGGCCCAGGGTGTTTGACGGCCTGCTCGGTAATCTGCGTCGTCACCTTCCCCATTTCACGCCATTTACCCTTATGGGAGCAGGATCCTCCTCCCCATTTGTCATCTGAAATGTCCATCTTTCCTCCACCTCGGACTTTCAAATTCCTAATGATGTTTGTTTGTTTTGATTGAATAAATATGTTGTGGGCCCGAGGGAGGGAGCGTAATTGGTTACAGACTGGCTAGTGCAGGGAGGGGAGGGGGTCAACCCTCCACTTTCCAGAGGTGGGATTTGGGGTCCTGACAGAGGGGGGGATCCTGAAGCTTGATCAAAGCGAGCATCTAACTGCCAGTCTCTTCTGAGGAGCTGGGAGGGGCCCCGGGCACCCCCACCCCCAGCCCCAAGCTTGAACAGAAGTTTAAAACAACAAGGCCCACTCCAATTTTCAACAGGATTGTTTCATGTTCAAAAAATGGAAAAAATCTGCCCTTCCCCCCTTTGTAACCACAGGAAGCAAGGCCCAAGCAGTAGGGGAAGGAGCCCGCTGGCCTCCCTGGCCTTGGCTCCAGAGGGAACAGCCCCAGGGTTCTCCTCTCACCACGGGGCATTGCCCAGCTCATCTTCTGGACCCAAAAACATGCCCAGAACTTGGAGAAAAGATCTTCTCTCTTCTCATCATCTCATTATTTTCCCAGAACACACTGGGAATGGTGAAGGCCCTTGTGCCAAGAGCTGCTCTGGATTCCAGGCAATGTTTTCCAATAATTAGGAGCCCCAATGGGTCTCTTAAGGACCCTTAAAGGGTTCCATATGCAGACAGCCAGATGGAGTGCATAGATGAACACTCTTCATTTCAGGCCATGGGGTCTGGCAGCTCAATCCTCTGGCCGGACTGGAGAGCTGCCCGTAGGGGTCAGGACGACTCAGCCATAGGCACCTTCAGATACTCCCAGCTCCTTTTGGAGAGGTGTGTGGTCTGTCACTGGCCCCCACAGGGCTGCCCAGGCTAACAAGTCAGCCAGCCAAAGGGCAGGATTAAAAATGAACCCCCGGGCTCTTTAGTCAGGTCTTCCTGGGGGTACAGGTCAAGACCTCCATCACACCTCGGTAAAGAGGGAGATGTGATGATATTCCTCCACAGAGTGGCCCAGTGGACAACAGATCCTTCTGGGACACTCTGTTATACCAGTACTCAGAGATAGAAAGAGGGACTGAGCCTGAGATTCCATTAGGAAGAGGAACTCCCAAATGGCGGATCATAGAGGACTATTCTCCCGTTTCTCAGAAGGAAAGACTGAGGCCAAAGCAGCAAGGCATTTGTGCACTGCCACACAGTTAATCACAGGGGAGATTCAGGCTCAGGTCGGCTTCTCTGATGTTCATACTGCCAGGTCCCGTTTCAGTAAAAAAAAGGGCTTCTGTCCAAAGTAATCCTGTGAGGGAACTGGGGTCCAGATAGCCAGGCCCATTTTATAGATAAGGGAATGGAGACTCCGGGAGCAGAGCCTGGCCCAACTTGAGATGATGGCCCCAAGCAGGGGATTCTTCACTCCACCCCTGTCCACTGTCCCGTTTCCTCTATACAGACACATTGTAGGGGGGAGCGGGGAGGCTGTTGAACGCCTTTTATGGCTCCTGAGAGGCAGGTGCTGGAGCAGACAGACAGAGTGATGTTCCCAGAGGCAGAGAGATTGGTTCAAATTCTCCCTCTGACAAGTATAACATGTGTGTCCCTAGGCAAGGTTCTTAAACTAGCTTCAGTCTCCCCGTCTATAAAATGGGGATATTTCGAGACCCCCTGTGAGGCTCGAACATGGCAGAATGAGCCCTGTGGCTGCCTCCTCCTTGCAGGGGCATGGGGTGGGATACAAGATTGCACTTCATCATGTATGTTGGAGCTAGGGCTCATGTGAGCCTGGCATCTCAGTCACTGAGGCTGCTGAGCTATGAGGGCCCTGCACAGACACTGCCCACGGCAGGAGATGATTAGGCAGAGACGCTGTGCCTCCCGCTAACATCCCATGATTCATGTGGCTGTGCCCTTGGGCGAGAAGCTGCTGCCCAGCAGCCACCACGGGACTGGGAGCCAGTCCAGTGACTTAGCTACTGGCCACTTGGTTACTCTCTACTGAGATCAATGGGAGGCTACCTCTGTTCATGAGCAGTGGGGGAGGAGATCTGGAAGCCTTGGTGTCCAGGAAGGATGTGACTCTGAGCTGGCCAAAGGCTCAGAGGTGAGGTGCAACAGGGCGCTGAGCTTGTGAGCCAGCCATACTCTGTGCCTCGACTTCCTGTCCTGTAAAACATGGGGATTAGTGTCCAGGTTCTCAGAGGCCACACCCAGGTCCTCTGCTCTGACCCCTTCACTTTTCAAAGACAAGGACCACTGCCCAGGGAAGGGAAGAGAGGTGGCCGGGATCCTCTAGAGGCTAATTCTCCAGGGCAGGATTCGAATGTAGGTGCCCTGGCTCCAGAGTCTGCACATCCAGGGGCGCGTGGAGAGAATGGCCACCTGGGAGTGAGGAGCCTGGGTCTGGGCACTCATACCACTGCCTCTCAGTGGTCCCCCTGGCTCTCCTGGCCTCCGTTTCTCTCAGATGTCCCCCATACATGATGAACCCTGTTTAGCCTTGACTTTCTCAGCTGTGATAGAAAGGTCTTTACTTAAAGGCCCTCCAAGGTCCAACATGAATAGTTGAAGCAGAAGTTGAATATTGGAGTTAGGAAGGTTAAAGGGTATCCAGTCCCTCCTTCAGATTCTGCTTGAATACCTCCCAGGATGAGTAACTCACTACCTCTAATGGCAGCCAGTTCCATTTTGGAACACCTCCACCTGTTGGAATATTTTCCTTATGTTTGACCATGACTGATCACAATCGCCACCTCAGTTTCCCTCTGTGGGGTGTGTGTCTAGACCCTCCCTTATCAATAGTCCTTGGGGTACTGAGAACACTTCCCCAGAGCCTCCCACAGCTCCCCCCAAATCCTGGGTTTCCTGACTCCATCCTCTGCCTGCCCTTGTCCCACAGAGAGTTAAATTCCATCCTTTTCAGGCCCATCTGCTGGATTCTGGGCTTCTGGCTTATATTAGAATCACAACAAGGCAGGAAAACCACAAGAGTGAGTTTCTCATTGAGGGAGGGCATCTGTGCCCAGCTCATGTGCCAAGCAAGCACTTAGTGGCCCCCCCTTGCATTACTCCCTCAGTTCTGATCAGACAGCTTTGATGTCCCAAACTGGGCTGGGGTAGGAAAGCGCATCATCCCCCTCCCCTCCAAACTCGGCTTCTGCCTGGAGCCCCTCAGGCTGTCCCAGCTTCACAGGTGTTTTTACACAGGGGTAAACTGAGGCTGGGACACAGCGGCTGCTTTGCAGAGATCAGAACCGGCCCCCCCATCTGTTGGTCTTTCCCTTTCTCCTTATCTCACCCATGCTTCCCTGGGCCCCAAGGCTCAGCTCTGCACAGTCACAGGCTCTTGCCCCAGGGGCCTGGGCTCACCCCTGAGACAGAAGCCCTGCTGCCACAGCAGAGCTAACAAGGGGCAATCCAAGAAGGACCCAGCCTTTTCTCTCCCAGCTTTTCCCCTTGATCCTCATTCTTAAGTAATAATCCATGGACTAGGAGCCCACATTTCTCCATGCCCCCTCCCACCCCAAGAGATAAGAATCCTGACAAGAACTGGCATTTACCCGGTGCTTCAAAGTTGGCAAAGTGCTCTCATTCTGATGGGGCTGGAGAGGGCGCAGACAATGACCTATTGCTATACCTGGATGGGCTCTTACCCAGGATCCAAACCTCAGGGGCTTCCGAGGCCATCTTCTGGGAAGCAGAGCTTCATGGGGCTGCAGATCAATCACCACTGGCAGGGCCCCATGCAGTGATCTTGTTTTATCCTCACCTTTTACAGATGAGGAAGTGAGACCCAGAGATAGCAAATGACTGACCAAGGGTCACGTGAGTAATGAGGCTACTGCATTGAACTGTGGACAAAAGGATGGAGCTCAGGTCGGGGTTAGAAGAACTTGGTTCAAATCTCACTTCCGCTGCCCAGGACTTAGACTGCCTCGGTCAAGATGGCGGACCTCCCTGTGTGTCACCTTCCCCATCAGTAAAGCAAGGGGCTTGGACTCAGTGGTGGATGTGGTCACTTCCACATCAAGAGCGATCTGCGAGCTTACCTTGTGGCCATGGCCATTTCCCCTAGGTGCCACTTGTCTATACTAAGTGGAATTGGAGAAGCAAGTTGTCTCTGTTATCACAGAGAAGACATCAGTGGTGCAATAGACAGAGCAGACAGCCTGGTGTCAAGAAGCCCTGGAGGGAAGAGAGATAGACAGAGACAGACAAAGAGAGAGATACAGGGACACACAGAAACACGGAGACAGACAGACGACAAAGACAGAGACACAGAGAAACAGAGACAGAGAGACAGACACAGAGACAGAGACAGACAAAGAGATACAGAAAGAGACCAAAACACACAGAGGGAAACAGAGACAGAGAGACACACACAGAGAAACACAGAGACAGACAGACACACCAGAGACACACACAGAAGAGGCAGACAAAAAGACAGAGACAGAGACAGACAGAGACAAAGAGAGACAGAGACAGAGACAGATAGAGACAGATAGAGAGATGGAGTGACAGAAAGAGATGGAGACAGAGAGAGAGAGAGAGAGAGAGAGAGAGAGAGAGAGAGAGAGAGAGAGAGAGAGAGAGAGATTCTGTACCAGATGCCTGGATAACTGAGGCCCCTCACATCCTCAATCTCTAGGAAAAGAAACCAGGGGAAACCCTCAAACCCCCAAATCCTGAAACATCCCCTTGAGGAGGCACGGTTGTCCCATTCATGGAGCTGTTTGAAGAAAGAAAATTCCCAGACTTCTTTTGTGGTGTAACCATAAAATTCTAGACTTTTAGATCTAAGAGGCTTTGGAATTCATCCATCCCATAGGGCATCATAGTGATACATGGAAACCATAGTCTCTGCCTTGCTCACCCCCCAGGCACAGTGTGTGCGTTAGATGAGATAATGTCTGTTATACAGCCTGGTGTTATTAATATGCTCTCCAGACACAAGGACTGGGGATGCTCTGGGGATGGCTCTCCTTTAGGTACCAGGTAGGCTAGATACCAGAGCTCCATTCTAGCTATGAGATTCTGTGAATCTATCCTTTCAATGAGGAACCCAAGCCCCAGGTCTTCCCAGAGTCCCCCAGGCAGCTTGAGGAAGAGTTTGGACCAGAACCTAGACACTCTGCTCCCCAACATCTTACTCTGCCCACAATGTTATCCTATCTCTCCATTCTAAAGCTGAATTGACATTAGGAAAATCTTCATGGAATCAATGCTAAACCTTATCTGTCAACACTTTTTTTAAACCACTCACATGCCTTGGGCATTTGATGATTGATCATGGAACACTTTGCATATTGACCATTTGGGGGACTATACTAGTTCTGGTATAACTAACCTCTGATGATTGGACTCAAAGCCTTTCTCCCCTGCCATTCTGAAGTGTGGGTTCCACTGACCCTGACTTTGAGACCCTGTGAGCACTTCCGTGCCACCCTGATGCATCTGAAGAGCTCTTGGGTGGAAGGTGTGAGTATGAGCCCGCTGAGAGATGGAACCTTGAGGATTATCACTGGCATGCTGACCACTGGACCAGTACAGTTTGGATGATGACATTGCATGCACGAACCCAAGAAAAATGGCCCACGGTCCTGTGTTCTGATGCAGTGGATTGGGAACCCAATCTAGTTCTCAACAAAATCAAAGGTCTTGACAGGCAAAGACAGAGACAATGAGAGGCAAAGGTCTTCAGGACAGTCCACACCTTGGAAGGAGCCCGAAGTTTTGAATAGTTCAGTTACATGTGAAAAGACCAGAAAAGACCATGGGACTTCCCCCAGAGAACAGACCAACTCAGTACCATTGCCCCCCACCATTCACTGGCACAATGCCCTTTGATCACAGTAATAACACTATCAGCAATAACAGCTAATGTTGATACCACACTTACTGTATTCTAGGCTTGATGCTCAGTGCCTTACAGTCACCTCATGTTATCTCCACAACAACCCTGGAAGGCAAGTGCTATTATTTTAATTTTACAGGTGAGGCAACAGAGAGGAAGTGACTTGTCTAGGGTCACACTGCACACCAGTGTCTGAGGACAGATCTGAACATGTGACAAATGTGTAGTCTACGAATCCACTCTGTGCTGCCCTCCAGCGCTGGTACCACCTGCGTCTGTGTGTCACCCTAAGTGAAGGTGGCATCCTTCACTCCATTTATTTTATGTGTTGAACTTGAAGTTCTCCTGCACAGCCAAAGGCAAACGGCATAGAATGAAGATGCGGAGTCTGTGTTAAACTCTCTGCATCCTCCTTTGTATCTGTGCACTGAAAGGCTCACTCACGTACACGCTCATAATTTCTAACAGCCTAATGATGAGAAGAGGCTGTATATGATCCCACTGGGTCCAGTCTGACCTATTGAAACAAACTGCTGACCCTAAGAAAGGAGAAGCAGCGGCACTGAAGCTGCCTGCCAGCACTGCTCAGAGAAGTGTCAGTGACGTCAGAGCGGCTGCTGGGACGCTGGGCTTCTCTAGGGTGGAGGACACCTCGGCTCCCTAGCAAGCAGAGGCACGTGTCCGCCAACGGCCATGCATCACCTAGAATACAAGCCCACAGACTTAGGGGATCTCATCCAACCCTCTAATTTCCCAAACTAGGAAGCTGAGGCCCAGGAAGGGCTGGGGTCCTTCCTAAACTAGCGAGTGTCGGAGCCAGAACTAGGATCTCGGCTTTGGGTCCTGCCCTTAGGACCTCACAGAATCATGACATACAACACCAATATAGCCAGTCAGTCAGCAAGTGCTTACTGAGTGCTTACTATGTATGACGGGCAGTGTTAAGCTCTGGGGATCCAAAAAGAGGCAAAAGACAGGCCCTGCCCTCGGGGAGCTACCAGTCTACAGTGGGAGATGATCCACACAGCCCCATGCACCACCAAGCCACGGACAACATGGAGCAGGGATGATCCATAAAGTCATTTCCCCACAATAGCCCTGTGAGGCAGAGAAGGAAGCGGGCACTGTTCCCATGTCCCAGATGAAGAAGCGGAGCCTTGGAGAGATTTGATGTTTCACCCAATGTCCAGGTCAGTCCTGGAGCCAAGGTTCTCTCTGCTCAGGCACTTCTGGGTCTCATGGAGCCGCTCGTCTGTGCCATCTTCGAATGCTCACGAAAGGTGAGGAGGGAACGTAACAAGGGCCGAGGTGTGGACGTGGCCTAGGCAGCCATGCCCCAGCACGTCAAGTAGAGACAACTCTGGGAGCACAAGGTTAATGATCAGAACAACAACAACGCTTATCATTTCTCTGGCATCAATTGGTTACAAAATGCTTTATTTCTATTGTCCTAGTGGAGCCTTTGAATAACCCAGTAAATTAGATGATAGAGATTATTAGTGTGGTTACTGCATTTTAACCACAATTAGACAGGTAAGGAAGCTGAGGCCAGAGAGGTCCTGGTCCATCCTTGTGGTCACAAATCTGGGAAGGGTTGGGGATGGAATTCCTACTTGGGTTACTCCTTATTCCAAGTCCAGAACTTGGGTTACTCCTTATTCCCACTTGGGTTACTCTTTATTCCAAGTTCAGAATGCTGTCTGGGCTGTACAGTGTCAGAACTGGTCACCCAGGTAGAGACTGGCCAAACAAAGATTTGAACCCAGCTCTCTGACTGCAAATCTCCATGCACCGTTCCTCTCCTCTCCTCTGCCTTGGGAAGCTCCCATGCCAGGGGGCTCAGCATGAGAGCAGATGGAGGTGAGGGATAGATATGGCTTCCCCAGGGTCACAGCCTGGCCTTCTCCCATCATGCCAGCGGCCATAATGACAGGACCCTGGTCTCTGCATTTAAGTTGAAAGAAGATACAGTTCCTGTCTTTTTTGCCCCAGGTCCAGACCCCTGGTATCCTGTACCAAGAAAGGAAAGCGCTTCTGGGCTTCACAAGTCTGTGAAGAACCTCCCACCACTAAGGCCCCTATGGCTCTTTCTCTTTAAACTTTGTTCAGTGTCTCTGTGTGCCCAGAACATTAGGCACAGAGGAGGGCCGCACCTGGGACACAGACCTGTTCCATGGACACATGTCACAGTCTCCTGCAGTTGTGACCCTTCAGGGACAGTGGGAGAAACATCCTTTTACCCATAGTGAAATGTACCCCAGGAAACCCCATCATGCCAGATCTCTATTTGCTTCTTCTCTCTCACAGGGAAGGCTCCCAAAGGCAGGGATGGGGCGGCCAGGGTGGGGATTGGCAGGAATCAGAGGAAGGGTCCAGTGTTCAGAGTGAGGGGGCAGAAGGAATTATTGGCATTACATGGTCTCCATGTGGGGCCAAATTGTGAAGAATCCTGGTTTCCAGGGCATAGTTGCACATCCTGTACGAGCTTCTGATGTTTCTGGAGAAGATCCTGCTTTTT
Organism: Pseudocheirus occidentalis; assembly: GCA_028646575.1. Lineage (NCBI taxonomy): Eukaryota > Metazoa > Chordata > Mammalia > Diprotodontia > Pseudocheiridae > Pseudocheirus > Pseudocheirus occidentalis. Next base: position 322,690,316 of record CM053595.1, read on the forward strand.
CTCAGGGTTGGCACCAGTGACCGTAGATATTGCAGGTGATCATTCCTCACCCCAGCTGCAGCCTGGAGCACCTCTCATTTCCACGAGCCTCTTTTTTTGGTTGTTTGTTTTAATGAGCAAGCCCCATGGCACTCTCCTTGACCAGTCAGCCTTGGATCTGTTCTGAGGTGGGGCCAATGGTCTCCTCAGATGAGGGCAGGCACCCTGACCAGGGGGATGAACACTTGAGAGGGCCAAGTGTGGAACAGTGGGAAGAATCCTGAAGTCAGCATCATGATATATGAGTTAGAATCCTGGCTCAGACACTTGCTCCTTAGGTGATGTTGAAGAAGGACTGTCTTCTCTCTGTGCCTCAGTTTCCCCATTGGATGAAATGATCTCTAAGGGTTGGCTTCTTCCAACTGTCACTTCTCATGACATCCCCAGGGAGTCTCTAGTTCTGGCCCCATTCCATGGGTCTCCACCACTGCTGGCCCTCAGCTACATCTTTCAGATCCCCCGACTATTCCTGCACCAGGTCATGGCTTGTCTGCCCATCACCAGCATCTTCTGCAATGATGTTCAGGGAATCACAACTGTTCCTAAGTGTTCTAATAGTCAATAAACATGCATTAAGGACTAGGTGCTGAGCCCTAGGGATACAGAGAAAGGTACATGATGGGCCTGCCCTCTGGTGGATCACAGTCTGCAAGAGGAGACAACCTGAACACACTGGAACAATCAAGCCACAGACTGAGTAAATTGAGACACACCCCAGAGGGAAGGCCCTTGGGCCAAGGGGGCCTGGGGAAGGCTTCCTGTAAAAGGGGGTGAGTTATATGGGACTGGCAGAAGCCAGGAAGGCAGAGATGAGGAGGGAGAGGGCGTCAGGAGCTGTCCTTTTCAACTGCCTTGAAGCAGCAGATGAAGACAAAACCTCAAAATTTCTTGGATTGTATTGCGACAATTATAGCATTATATTGTATATTATTATACTATCTATATTGTCCTTTTACAGCAAACATGTCATTAAATGTCTTAGAAGGAGATAGAGCAAGAAAAAACAAAGCAGGTAAGTTTTCACTATGGCAGAAAAATGTGAGGTGAAGGGCTTTATTTATGGAAAGGGCTTTGCAAACTCGGGGCACTATGGAAACGTTGGCTATTCCCTGGTTCAGCATCGTGTAGGGAACACCAGATGGATGGAGTTCTCCCCACCAAGATATGTTCTCTGGAACTTAGACTCTCAGAGAGTGGCCTGGGGCACTGGGAGGTTGACTTGCTCAGGGTCACACAACCAGCATGTGTCTCATGAAAGAGATAGGTCTTGAACCCAGATTTTAGATCTGAGGCTAATTCTCTACCCACCAAAACTTTAATAATAATGAATATTAATAGTTATTTTCTCAATAACTAACTTCATATGGCTCTTTAAGTCTTGCAAAGCATTGTACACAGAGCCTCTTAATACATCTGTACAATAACCTTTGAGGACTTCCAAGTTCATGTTCCTTCCCATGTGGATTTCCTGGTGCCGTGCTTGGTCTGGCTCAGCCCTGCTTTGTTTTTTTGTTTTTTAATACAGGGTGCTTAAATGATGCTGACAACTCCTTCAGTCAGGGACTGAGGTGATACAGTCAAAATGTGAACTCTCTCTGTTCACTGCTGATGAGAGCAGATCACTCGGAAGGCTCCCATTTCAGTCCCATTTTCTTCTGTTTGTTGACCTCTGGCTAGTTTTGTCCACAAATGGCCTCAGTTGGGGAGATGGATGGCTCAGGTCTGATGCATGAACTTGTCTTCGTTTCTCTCTCTTTTTACTGTTCTATGAGGAAATATAGTTTGAAACCTTCCATTGTCTGCCTGCAAAATGCTTTAGAAGTGAACTTTGATTTATTTCTAAGCCAACTCTAAATCAGTTTTGCTTTTAACTGACCAATTTGTGCTCTTGGTAGGGAGATCAAACATTGGCTGCTCCTGCTTATTTCTGGACCCTTTTCTCCTTGTTGTGGCAATTGGTGTCATTGATGATCGATGATGTTTGGTTGTTGCTGCTGTTGTTATTCAGAACTATGACATCATATCACACACACATTTGTGTCTAACGGTAACCATCTCTAGGGTGAGGAGGAGGGAGGGAAAAAGTCACATGATAACTTCGTTGTATATTTGAAAGGAATAGTAAGTTGTATACAATAGATCGGCAGTTTCAGGTGAAATCCTTTGTTTTTCTATTCCACTTTATCATGGAAATTATTGTTTTATTTTTTAAGTTTAAAATAAAAATAATGTTAATAAATTATTCTGTTCATCTTTATGTAAATATATGCTCAAAAATTTGATGTAGACAGATAAGAATCTATACGTATATGACACATGCATGTCATAATATAAATATACATGAATCTGTCGTCTCTCTATGTGATGATTTTAACTGTTGTTCTAAAGAGTCAATGGTCTGACTACATAGAAAACGTTCATCCCAAAATTCCTCCCATGTTCATAACCAGACTTTCGCTGTCAGTTAAGATAGTCTCATTTTTTCAATGTTGTCTAATTTATATAAAAAAAATAAGAGCCATTGCCTAATTAATAAATGGTCAAAAGATATGAAAAGGCAGCCATTGAAACCTTCTGCTCCCTCTCTTTCTACCTCTTGGTTGATCATGAAATCTTCCTCCTTCCAAAGATCTGAAAGGCAATTTCATCTTCCTCCAATGTATTTATGTTGACCTTTTATGGTTGAGTCATGTGTCCTTCTGGAACTTATCTTGGAAAGATATCCAAGCTGTCAATAGCCATATGACAATATGCTCCAAATCACTAATAATTAGAGAAATGCAGAATGAAACAACTGTGAGGTTCCACCTTCTAGTTATCAGGCTGGCAAAGTTGATAAAAATGGACAATGACCATTATTGGAGGGACTGCAGAGAAACAGGCACATGATTTCATTGTTGGTGGAGCTGTAAATTGATCAAGCCGTTCCACAGAGCAGATTGGAACTATATCCACAAAGTCACTAACTTATGCATATCCTTTGACCCAATGATACTGCCATTAGGAATACACCCCATAAAGATCAAAAAAGAGGAAAAAGTCCTATCAGTACAAACATTTTTAGAGCAATTGCTTAAATCCCGCAAAGGAATAGAAAGTAAAGGGGTACCCATATGTTGGGGACTGGGAGAACAAATGATGCTGCAGCATGAATGTAATTATTATAATAACAGAGACAGTTTAAGAGAAACTTGGGAAGATGACCAAAATGAACAAGAATGAAATGAGCAGAACCAGAAGGACGATTTGTATAATGACAACAACATTGTGAAAATACACAACTTTGAAAGACCTAAGAACTCTGATTAGCACAAGGAGCAACCATGATTCCAGAGGACTGATGACGAAACATACAACCTGCCTATGGAGAGAGAACCAATGGTCCCAAGATTCAGAACAACAAACATGTTTTCAGATCTGGCAAACAGAAATTTGTTTTGCTTGGCTACTTATATTTGCTTCAAGGAATTTCTTCTTTTTAAGGGTGGAGGTGGAAGGGAAAGAACATATTATTACTGAAATATTTTAAAATTAATTAATATACAGTAATAGGTGCATTAGCACTAAAGGATCAAGAAAGAACTAATATAGGGAGTGGCAGTTGAGTTTAGCTTTGAAAGTAACCAGAGATTATAAGAGATGGAGGCGAACCATTGAAGAACTGCACATCACCAGGACAGTCAGTCCAAAGGTACGGGGGTGGGAGATAGAATACTATTTGGGTGGGTCATAGGATGCATAAAGGTGAGCAATATACAATCAGTCTGGAAAGAGAAGGTGGAGGCAGAGTTGTGGAGGACGTTGTTTATATTGGAGCCTGGAGGACATAGCCGTTGGAATTGATCAGCACTTTAGGAAATCGCTTTGGTTGCCATGTGGGTGATCAGAGATGTAACCAAAGACACACATATACATGCATCGAAGAAGGAATGTGGCATATTGGATGGAGAGCCAGTCTTAGGCAAACCCGGGTTCAAGTCTTGACTCTGACACACGCTGGTTTCCTGACCCTGGGTCAGACTCTTAGGCTTAAGTCAGTCTAGGAAACTTTTGAAGACTAAGGGTGGCAGAAAAGGTGCATGTTCGTACTGGTGGAGGGAGTTTTCTTTTTGCGAAGTTCCCAACACCAAGGAAATCACAGATCCGAATGGAACAAGAATGCTATTTATCTACAAAGGTATTCACCTATTTAACTAAAACTCCATCTTCTGTACAGGCACTGGGGTAAGGAGACCCATCCTGCCCTACGGGAAAGTCCAAGGGGCGATGGGGGAGGACATAGGAGAGAGCAGACTGGGGGAGGGGCTGTACAGTGGGATCGCTGTTTGAGGGTGGTGGGTAGGGGAAAGATGGGGAGAAAATGAATGATGTAAACAAGAAAATAAATTAATTTATTGAAAAAAATTTAATGAAATTTAAAAAACCTCTATCTTCTCCAAAAAGCCTTCTACCCCCTTTAAATTGCAGTACCTTCCATCTCTTAATTATTCCCTAGTCACCCTCTCTATAGCTTGCTTTGTACACATTTTCCTGTTGTCTAGATTGTAATCAGGGGCTGTCTTTTGCCCCTTTTTTATCCCCAGGTCTCAGCATAGGACATGGAACCAAGGCGCCAATAAATGTTTCCTATCTAATTATTTTTGGGGGGTTGGGTAGCTGGAGCCACAATTTCCTCTTTATTGCTAATCACCAGGGTGGAACATTATCTACTAAAGCAGATCAAGAACTTCTATGTTACCTTCACTCTTTTAAAGCTGTCTGGGGCAACGAAATCTTAGGTGATTTGCCTGGGTCACACAGCTGGGCAAGAGGCTGGCCTCGAACCCAGCTCTTTCTGACTCTGAAATGGTCGCTGAAAGTCATTCCAAAGATACAGCTAATTCAGTCCCAATGAGAGCACTGGGAATACCGTGATGGGGAGAAAGAGGCTTGATAAGGAGTCAGGAGATCTGGGCTTGGGACTCAGTCACATGATCCTTTCTTCTCTTGGGAACTTCTTACGTTGCTGACTCCAATGGCCTTTCTTCTCTGTCTGCCTGTGGATGGTGAGCACAGGTCTTTAAGGGCCCTTCCAACTCAAAAAGTCATTATCTAAACCATGGCTCAGGGGCTCCATGTGGAAGGGCTGTAATTGGACTGGCAGGCCCAGCAAGAGTCCCGTTTAGTCAAAGGTGAGAGATCCAGGAGTGTTCACATAGTGACATATAGACATTTTGAAGCCAGGGAAGCTGCAAAAACCATTTTCTCTCCATTCAAACCTATTTTCTCTAGCTTCCCTTAAAGCACTGGTCACATATTCTGTGCCTCTAACTCCCAGGAGTCTCGGTTCTCCTGCTTCCACCACAGAGACCCTGCTGCTGTGGGACCACCACCAGTCAACTGGTCTATCCATCGACATTTGTGCAATAGACACTGCTCTAAGCTCTGGAGATAGAAAAGGAGCAGGAGTCAGTCCCTGTTCTCAAGGAGCTTACAGTCTAATGGGGTAAATGACATGCAAACAAGCATCTACAAAGCAAGCCAAGTACAGGAGCTGTGTAAACAACAGGAGGAAGGCAATGTAATTAAGAGGGGTGGAGGAAGGCAATGCCTCAGCAGCCCCCAGCCCCCAGGGAGCAGCCCACTGTGGGGCTGCTGGTTTGCACTGGGGAAGAGAAAGGGGTATCATCCAGTTACACCTACTGTAAGTGCACTCTGGGGACGGGGTCTCTTCTCTGATTTAGGTATCTGGAGAAAGTACATTCCCATGTGCAAATGAGCTAAATTAAAAGAAAAATCCTGGGATGAGTCAGAACACCAGGCCAAAGAAACTCCTCAATATTTCCATCCTATTGTTTTAGCAAGCAATCAAGCAACACCTAGAAATGCATTCCCCCATGTGCAGGCAAGTGAGCGGCCACAAGCTCCATGCATGTGATGTGGGGGCTCCGCCAAGATTTGGCTACCCTCAGATTTCACCTCCGCTGTTCTGGCTCTTCTGTGGCTCCAGAATCCCAGATCCCAGAGGGTGAGGGCACCCCCTCAGCAGGAGAACACCAGAGAGGAGAGTCCATCTTCAGACCATCAGGACCCAAATTCCACACTCAGCCTAAATGCACATTTTTTTTTGCATTGGGCCAAATTGAGTCATGAATTATGTCCAGTTATCAATAGAAAGGCAGGGATGTGGCTCTCTGCAGGTCCATATTTTCCCCCAAATTGCACTGTTGGCAGTGGCCTGACAGAAACATGCTCAGCGTGTACTAAGATCCAACATGCCAGAGGAGATAAGATGCCCTTTGAAGTTGCTGGGACTGGGCTGGCTAGAGCTGGAGAGAAACCAGTCCCAGGGAGGAGGCCCAAGAGATTCATTAGCCTTGCGGGGCTTCCTGGCCCACCGTCTACCCTAGGGTCTCCCACTGGCATCTTCACCCTTCTGCTCCCCCTCCCCCACAAGTTGGCATCTGCTGTAGTCAAGGTCATTGCAGAGCTGTAAGCTGCCCTCTCCCATGGCCTTTCCTCGCTCCATTCATTCCTCTTAGCCTCTGAGTCCTTTAATGCTGTTGACCAACCTCTCGTTGGATACCCGTTTGGTGTTGATGAAACTGTGGTTTCCTGGTTCTGCTCCTGACTCTTCCTTCTGCCTGACCCTTCCTTCTCCACCATCTCTGCAGGTTCATCACTGGTATTCTAAGTGAAGGTGTCCCCTTCCCTGTACCCCTTCCCCCAATCTCCCTCTGTCCTCTCTTCTCTCTCTCTCTCTGTCTTCCCCCCTTCTTCTCCCTCTCCCCTTCCCCCTTCTCCTCCCCAGTCACACACTGTCACACATACACAGCCACACACACACATAGCCACACACACACATTCACACATGCACAGTCACACACGCACAGTAACACATACACAGTCACATATACACAATCACACACACAGTCACACACAGAGTCACATGTACATAGTCACACACAGCCACACATACATAGTCACATATACACAGTCATACATACACAGTCACACACACAGTCACACACACAGTCACATATATAGTCACACACACAGTCACACATACACAGTCACACACACAGTCACACACACAGTCACACACACAGTCACATATACACAGCCATACACACAGTCACACATACACAGTCACATATACACAGCCACACACAGTCACACACACACAGTCACACACACAGTCACATATACAGTCACACACACAGTCACACACACAGTCACATATACACAGTCACACACACAGTCACACATACACAGTCACACACACAGTCACATACACAGTCACACACACAGTCACATATACACAGCCATACACACAGTCACACACCCAGTCACACATACACAGTCACATATACACAGCCACACACGGTCACACACACAGTCACACATACAAAGCCATACATTGTGACACACAGACAGTCACACATACACACAGTCACAATACACAGTCATACACACATTGTCACACATACAGTCACACATACACAGTCACACACAGACACACATACAGTCACACATTCACAACCACACACACACTGTCACACATACAGTCACATATACACAATCACACACACAGTCACACACAGAGTCACATGTACATAGTCACACACAGCCACACATACACAGTCACATATACACAGTCACACATACACAGTCACACACACAGTCACATATACACAGTCACACACAGTCACATATACACAGTCACACACACAGTCACATATACACAGCCATACACACAGTAACACACACAGTCACATATACACAGTCACATATACACAGTCACACACACAGTCACACATACACAGCCACACATACACAGTCACACACACAGTCACATATACACAGTCACACACACAGTCACACACACACAGTCACATATACAGTCACACACACAGTCACACACACAGTCACATATACACAGTCACACATGCACAGTCACACATACACAGTCACACACAGTCACACATACACAGTCATACACACAGTCACATATACACAGCCATACACACAGTAACACACACAGTCACACATACACAGTCACACACACAGCCACACACAGTCACACATACACAGTCACACATACAAAGCCATACATTGTGACACACACAGTCACACACATACAGTCACAATACACAGTCATACACACATTGTCACACATACAGTCACACATTCACAGCCACACACACACTGTCACACATACAGTCACATATACACAGTCACACACAGTCACACACACAGTCACATATACACAGCCATACACACAGTAACACACAGTCACACATACACAGTCACATATACACAGCCACACACAGTCACACATACACGGTCACACATACAAAGCCATACATTGTGACACACACACAGTCACACACACATACAGTCACAATACACAGTCACACACACACAGTCACATGCACACACACACACACACACAGAAAAGCCTGGGTCCTAATTGTTACTTTTTTTTGTCTTAAAAAAAAATATATATATATGTATATAATTATTTCTAGCTGGTTCTTAATTCCTGTTATAAAATCTTTGAATCTCAAAGAAAACAATTACACACAAGATGGTCAGTTATTGACAAATATAGACCCCAGCCCACTAAAGAACTGCTAATTATGGATTAAGTACAGAATCTAATTATATTTTAATCTAATTTTCACCACATACACATCAGTTGTAAGCACACTCACACACACTCATACACTCACACACACTCATACATACACACTCACACACTCATATACTCACACACACACTCATACATACACACTCACACACACACTCACACACACTCATACACTCACACACATACACTCACACACACTCACACATACACACACACACTCATACACTCACACACTCATACATACACACTCACACACATACACTCATACACTCACACATACACACACACACACACAATGGGGGTTTGGTGTGTGTCCAGCCTACCCAAGTTTGCCTCACCTATGGAGGAGACGCTTTAAGACTAGACCTGGTACATGTGGGAATAACCTTTTCACTGGCCAAATGATCAGAACTGTCTTAAAAGTGAACTGAGGCAGCAGTCCTCGGCCTTTTCCTGCATTCATTCCTGAGGGTGAAAGGCTCCTTCCCACACACCAGGCACAGGAAGTGGGGTGGGGGGAGGGGGACCAATGGTCACCTCTTCTCTTTCTTCCTTTAGGCCCTAAGAAATGTCCTGGGGCTCTGACCCTTCCCTTCGCCCTCTTCAGTTCTGGTTGTGGGGAGAGGAGGCCTAGGAAGCCAGGAGGAATGAAGGCTGGTGGCCGTTGGCTGAGCAGGGCTTTGAACCTGATTCTAACTCTCTAAATCTGAGTCAAGCTGTGGGCAGAATTCTTCCCTCATATCTGGAATTCTGTAGATTTGCGTGTTTAGATACATAGATGTCTATCTACCCATTGATGGTCCGTCTCTCTCATCCATCCATCCTTCATGCTCAGGGTACTCCCGGTTCTGAATGAAGACCCAGAACCGATTGTGTCTGGGTGTTGCCAACATTGCATGACTGTTCAGCCTGGTGGCCCAATGGATAGAGCACTAGGGAAGGTCCAAGTGCAAACCATTAAGACTCACTAGCTCTGTGACTGGGCGAATCACTTAACCTGTTTGCCTGTTTCCTCATCTGTGAAACGGGGATGAGGACACCCCCTGTGTCCTAGGGCCATTGTGAGTATCCAGCCCTATAGTGACTGGCTGATAGCGTCCCTTGTCAGGCCCTTCTCCCAGGCCCTCAGCAAACAGCCTCTCCCCACTGGGGCCCATCCTCCACTCAACGGCAAAGTGGCTGCTCTAAAGCCTGGGCCTCGGAGCCAGCTTCCCTCTCTAAGAAGCATATCTGGCTTCCCTGAACCTGCAAGATGAAGCTGTAGCTGGGGCTGCCCATCCCTCTCACTCTCATCCTGTTTCTCCTCCCAGTAACTGAACCCTTGCAGAAGTCGTGGCCACCTAAGCCCTCTCTTCTGAGCTCTCAGGTACCTCCACTCTTCAGACCAGCATTGTTCTCCAGCCAGTCCAGTTACACAAAGACATTAGTGTTGACCGCAGAGGGCCCAGAGCCGTCTTCCAGCCCTGAGGGCAGGCCTGTGAAGGCTGGGCTGGCTCTTTCTGCTTGGTCCCAGAAGGCAGGACTCACTGCCCAGAGGCGGATGTGGCCTTGAGGCTGGGAAGAGCTTCTCACGGAGGAGAGTAGAACCCAACTGCCCTGGGCTGCCTCGGGAGGCCTTCAAATAGACAAAGGAACACAGGTATCAGGTATAAAGCACAGGAGAATCTGGCTTGGGTATAGATGGGACCAAGGATTTGGGGATTCTGCCAGGAGGGGCTGAGGAGTGGTGTGAAAGCTGGCCTTGGACACAGGGAGGCCCAGGTTTAAGGCCTGCTCCAACCCACCGAGACAGAGTGACCCTGGACAAGTCCTTTTAGCTCCTTAGGGATCCAGGCCTGTAAGTTTGAGAAGAGTTACCAGCCTGTATCAGAGAAGAGAGTTTCCATACCTGGTGATGATGTTGAAGGTCTGGATAAAAAATTTAAAAACTCATGGAATTACCAACCAGTGTCATGTCAGGCCAGGCTCGTTGTTACTGCTTGTGGTCCTTTTGTGAGACTCAGGCAGCCGAGCCCCACAGTGGCTTACATATCTTGGCCTCTCAGAGTGTCCAGGGAAGCCAGGAGAGCCTGAGGAGTACAGCATGGTGCTCCAGGAATGGGAGGCACAGATGAAGCCCTACCTGCTTCTAGGCAGCCCCTCAGGGTCCAGAGCCAGTCCCTCCCTCCTAGAGAATACCCTCTGGTCCACAAGACCCCAGTAGTTTCCAGAAGAGATCCCTAAACCAGCAGGAAGAAGACCTGAGTTTAGAGTCGGAAGGGCCTGCGTTCCAGCTGTGCCCCTGTCCTGGATGCAGCCCCTGCGTTACTTTGGATTAGCTGGTCTAAGGCTCCTCCCAGCTCCACGTCTCTGATCCAGCCTCCAAGGCTGTGGCTTGGTAAGGGTTCTGCGTACCTTTCCACACTGGCTTTCTCCCTAAGATAGCTGGAGTCTGGGCCTCATTTGTCAGAGTCACAAGACAAAGGCTCCATCCAGGGTTTCCCAATGTCTGTGGTCATTTGGCCAGAAATCACCAACCTGGGCTCAAGAATCCCTTCTCATCAGGGCATCTGTGGCTTCCTCCTTCCACAGTTGCTGAAAAGTGTTTGCTTAGGACAGGAGGAGAAAGAGGGGTCCTGGTTCTCTCCTCAGAACTTGGCTCTCAGCTCCCCAGATCTATTGTGACTGGCCCGAGCCAGCTCTGGAGAGCCCTGCCTGGGAAACGAGGTGGACAGTGGTAAGGGACAGCGGAAAGTCTTGTTCTGGTGTTTGTCCAGGTCGCCAGAGAACTGCCACATGCCCCTGTCTCCCTCAATTCTCCAAATGTCTGAGGAGCTGAAGTTGTTTCATGGATGGAGAGAAAGGAGCCTCCAGGCCTAAGGGGCTGACCCTAGAAAGGATGCCCCCCCACTTTGAGCAGGAGCCATCAGGGGAATGAATGGAGGAACTCTAAAAGTTGTGGTCTGGGGTTAGGGGGCCCCAGAACTGAACTGGGCTTCAGGAACCTGGCTAATCAGGGCCACTGAAGACCAGCTTGGAAAGTCAGTGCCACAGGGCTGAGAATGGCCGGGGCTCTTGGAGGTCAGGGACTCTAGAGTCCGTAGTTTTTTTAAATTACTAGAAAAATATATTTTCTCTCCCTCCTACCTCCAGGGGAGCAAAGCAAAGGAAAACCTGTGGAACAAATAAATCCCTGCACCGGGCATGTCTCCTTCTGTGCCTCTCCATCAGGAGATCAGGAGTTGGGCAGTGCGGCTCATGGGTCCTCTGAAATTGAGCTTGGTCTTTGTGTTGACCAGAGTTCTCAAGGCTTTTAAAGATGCTCATGTTGTTATGCTCTGACTTGTTCTGGGCTCACTCATTTTTCTCAGCCTTCCCTCATATCTTACAGACGGGGAAATCAAGGACCAGCTGTTTCCAGGGTCTGAGAACACAGAAAACCAAATACCAGAGAGGGAGGGGCTTGAGAGACATCACTCAACCTTCTCCTTGGACAAAGAGCAAAACTGAGGCCTACCCTGGACTTATATGTCACCCAAGTTCTCTCCATAGAAATGAACTTCTGGAGACTTGACTGGAAGTCTCCTGAGTGCCCAGAGAGATGACCCCAGAGCAGGGAGATCTGGATGACTCTAAAGAAGAGCTATTGACCTTTCGAGGGGGCCACCCTCACTGAGATTCCCATCTGCCAGGGAAGTGGAAGGTCTTAAAAAGGCAAGGGTGGTGGTAGTGGAGGGAATAATCATTTATTGAGCTCCTGTTGTCTACTAGATACTGAGCTTTAGTGATGCAAAGTACTTTAGGATACAAAGACAAAACCACAACAGTGCTTGCCCTCTGGGAGCTTTTATTTAATTTTAATTTATTAAAAGGTCTTCTGGGGGCACTAGGAGCTGAGGGGGTCAGAAAAGCTTTCATGTAGAAGGTGGGGCTGGAGCTGGGCTTTGAAGAGTACTAAGGCTTCCAAGAGGACCCCCTAAAGTCTCTGAGGGTGGGCTTTCCCTGAGACCTCAGGGGGTCCCATGGGATCCATAGATTCACACCTCAAGGCCCTTGGAGTTCTTGTCATTCCAACATCCCCCAACCCTTTGAGGCCTCTCGGGAAGGTCTGGGGGGGGGGTGACACTGCCCTGGAGAGCAAGCTCGGGGTCCAGACCCTGTCCCTCTCTGGGATTTCCTGAGACAGAACCTGCCACTCCTTGGGATGCTTCAGCTGAGCCTTGGAAAGCCCAGACCCCCTCCAAGGCAGGAGAAGGGATCCGGGAAAGGTATCTGCAGAGGATTCGTTTATTTCCTTAGATATACATAAGGGCAGTTTTGAAAAAGATGACCCCATTGTCAAGGCCATCCATTCCTGCCTTTTGCAAACAGTCAACTTTATTTGGGGCTCTGGAAGTCAAGTTGCTGGATGCGCCAACCTTTTAAAAGAAGCAAAGTTGAAATGAGAGGCAGGCCTCCCTTCAAGAAGGGGGTTGAATGATCCCACTTGGGGGGAGGGACCCCCCCCCAGCAGCCTTGGCCCCCAGCTGGAGGAGTCAAGAGGGAGGGGGAGTTGGGAGAGGGAGGGGGAGCCGGGAGAGAGAAGGGGGTCCGAGAGAGGGAGGGGGAGTCTAGGGATGGAGGGAGGGGGGAACCAGGAGAGGGAGGGGGAGTCCAGGGAAGGAGGGGGAGTCCAGGGGCGTCCATTCTCACTCTGTCAAAACATCTTGAACTATTTTTCAAACATTCTGGGCTCATCAGAATCCAGCCTGGCCTCTGCCAAGCACTTTTGCCATAATTTTTAAGCCCCTGTGTATTTCAGGGGAAATTTAATCTGGATGTTTCTGAATCGTTTCCATGAAAGTCGTCAGCGCGGTGTTTTGTGAGAGCTGCCGGAGGGTCCGGGCGCACCAGAAGACGAGCCCCCTCTGAAGACCCGGCAAGCCTCATTTAGGCCAAAAGTAAACAGGCTCTGGGTCTCGGGCCAGAGGAGTGTCAGGCAGGGAGGGGCCTGGGGGGCACTGAGGCAAAAAAGGAAGTAAGGAGGACCGTCAAAGAAGGGCGCAGAGAGAGTCAGGATTAGAACTCAGAGCTCCCGACTCAGCCCGGTGCTTCTTGTACTAACAATAAAGAAGAAAGAGATGATATTCGTAATAAACAATCATCAGAGGCCGCTAGGTGGTCCAGGGGTAAAGTGGGGAACGTGGGAGTCGGAAAGATGAATAGAAACGTAGCCTCGGATACCTTAGTAAGTCACATGTCTCTGTCTGCTCCAGCTTCCTCATATGTAAAATCGAGATTATATTGGCACTCATCCTTTGAGAAAAGGATTCCGCGTAGTCTTCTCTCCATTTCCCACCATCTCGTCAACTCTTGGTCGTCTCTATCGTGCTCACATTCGGGGGACCTTACCCACCCTTTCAGTTTCCTATTGTGAACTGAGTTCTCCAGTTAGATTGTAAACTTCTTGAGGGCAGGGATTTCTCCACCTTCCCTCCCTCCCTCTCTCTCCCCCCTCACCCCTCCCTGTCCCTTTCCCCTCTCCCTCCTCCCCTCTTTCCACCTGTCTCTTTCCCTCTCCCCACTCTACCTCTTCCCCCTCTCCCTCTCCCTTTCCCCCCCCATCTCCCTCTCTCCCTGTCTCCCTCTCTCCATCTCCCTCTCTCCCTGTCTCCCTCTCTCCATCTCCTCTCTGTCTCTCTTTCTGTGTCTCTCTTCGTCTCTGTCTCTCCTCTCTCTGTCTCGGTCTCTTCTGTTTCTGTCTCCTCTGTCTCTCCCCCCTCCCTCTCCACCTCCTCTCTCCCTCCCTCCCTCTCTCTCTCTCTCTCTCTCTCTCTCTCTCTCTCTCTCTCTCTCTC
>CM053595.1:322704902-322745998 GCA_028646575.1 Pseudocheirus occidentalis
CTCTCCCTCCCTTCCCCCTCCCCCTCCCCTTCTCTCTCCCAATTTCCAATTTTATTCCCAGCACTTAGTGCAGAGCCTGGCGCACAGCACATACAAAATGGTTATTATCTGACTGTCTCTTCGACAAGGTAATGCTAAAGATGAAAGAAGAAAACACATGTGCAGTCATTTGCAAGCATTAAGTTCCTATGTTGGTAGCCTTGTGATTGCATGCTTGAAGCCTGACTGGAGCAAACCTCTTCACCTTCTTCTCAGATGTATCCTCGAACCTGCCCCCTCCCCTGCTTCTCCCCAGCTCCCACCTTTGCCTTCTGCTCCTCGGTCTGATAGATACCACCTGAGGCTTCTGGCCCCTGACAACTTCAGGGCTGCTTCCCTGCTTCCCCTCCTTCCCTCACCAACTCCCAACCTTTGACCACCTGATTCTCTTCCAGTCTGTGGCGCAGCCATCCAAGTCTCTGCCTCCGTCTGTTTACCAGGGATGGCTATCATGGGACGACACAGACCATCTTTGTTTCTTTCTCAGGGTCTTTTGCCTTCTCCACCTTCCCTTCCTTATCCTCCTTTGCTCCTCAGTCCTGGTCATCCAGCCTCCCACTCCAGCACTCCCTGCCTCTGCTATTTCCAGATGAAGCATCCTCCTCTATTGTTCCCTGGGTCAGACACAAAATGCTGTCTGACCTGCCCCCTCGTGCCTTCCTTTGACCCAGTGACCCACTCCTGTCTGCTCTACAAGACCTCTCACCCTTGGCTGCCCCAACCCCTGTCACTGCCTCCAATCTCCTCCAAACCTCAGCTAGAGGCCTGTCTGATGCATGAAGCCTCACTGATCCTCCCCCAGCATTCCCATTGCCCCCTCTCCACTTTGTCCCATCTCTAACTAAGCTGTGCAGAGCTGTTGGTGAGTCATCTCCCCTCAGACCAGGAGCTCCTGGAGACCCAGCCTCCTTTGTTGTCCTTTTGCCTTTGAATCCCCAGCACTTAGCATGCAGTAGGTGCTTAATCAATGCTCACTGACAGACCTCTTTTGTGCCAAATGATCCATCTGTGACATAAAGAGATGCTTTACTTTTGACAAATTCCACTTCTCTGTGTAGGGGGAGTTTTCTCCCACAGACACCAATAAATGAATAAATCAATAACAGCATTAAGTACCTACTTTGGGCTGGCATTGGCAATTCAAAGACAAACCTGAAAGCATGACTGTCCTCAAGGAGGTTACAGTCTATTAAGGAGAATAACTCACTTTAACTTATGTTTAAAGCCGTTTGTGATATGTACCTGACATACCAATCTAGACTTATTATGCACCCTTCCCTATTCACACTCTCCCCTGTTCACACCCTTCCCTATTCACACCCTCCCCTGTTCACACCCTTCCCTATTCACACCCTCCCCTGTTCACACCCTTCCCTATTCACACCTTCCCCTGTTCACACTCTTCCCTATTCACATTCCTTGGCTGGCCACATGACCCAGAAAGCAATGAAAGGGATCCTTTTCCTCCACCATGGGTTTCTCCTTTGCACCTCATCCACGTACCCATGATTCCTAGAGAGAAGCTTCTGAATGGGGCATTTGGGGAATCACCGTGCTGTCTGGTAAATCAGGAAGACCTGAGTTCAAATTCAGCCTCAGACACTTGCTAGCTCTGTAACCCTGGGTAAGTGACTTCACTGCTGCCTGACTTAGTTTCCTGATAACAATGCGCCTACCTCATAAGACTGTTGGGAGATTAAGATGCGATCACATTTGCTAAGCACTTTGTCTCGAGTGCCAAACGTTGCTTTTCTGCGTCATTGGGGGAGGGGCCACTTCTTAAACGATCTGCTGGGAGGACATTTTCTTTCTTTGTTCCAGCTTCCAGCTTTCACTTCTATAAGATTTTGGGGCCTGGGTTGTTTTCTGCCTCCCCTTCTCCCCGAGACAGCGGGCAGTCCGACGTGGACCATGCCTACAGGATCATGTTAAACATGTTTCCACATCAGTCGTGTTGTGAGAGAAGAATCGGAATGAAAGGGAAATCCATGAGGAAGAAGCCAGAAGGTGAACAGAGGTGAAAGCCGTGCGATTCGCTCTGCATTTGGACTCCGTGGCTCTTTCTCTGGATGTGGGCGGCTTTTCCATCATGAGCTGGGAAAGTAAAACATTGAATAAATAGACTGAAACCAAGCAAACAGGCCCCACCCCCCTTTCTCAGACCTGTCATTGATGGCCAGTCTTCCGGGTCTCACCCTTGAGAGGAACACTGATAGAGAACCTGACTCCGAGGCCCACACCGCTGACACGGCCTCATCCAAGGTTCCCATGGGCTCTCTCCCTCTTCTGACAAAAGGGGTAGTCGTTTATGGTGCTGGTTTCCCGCGTCCATCCTTTGCGTCAATATGTTCCTCCCTCCCACTTCCCTTGAGATGCCCTTTTTCCTCATTCCAACCTTGTAAATCCTCCAAGTTCTTTTGGCCAGGACTGGCCCAGGTGCCATCTTTCCCAAGAAGCCTTTCAAGGGGCCCTCCTATGCCAGGGTTCTCAATGCCCCTCAGATGGCCTACTTCCATGTTTCTTGAAGCCTGGAACTGATTTGGCTGTTGTGGCTTCTGTCTTGGTATCCTTAAGCCCAGCCCAGGGTCTTATATACAGGAGGTGTTTAATAAATGCTAGTCCTGACTGAGATGGCTCCTATCAGGGATGGTGCCCAATCTAGGGAAATGTGATCAGGGTTAAGGGATCCTTTGTCACATGAGAGTGAAACCATCAGCGTGACTGTGATTAGCTTAGCTTTGTTTGGGCCAGGACTTAACATTGCATCTGGTATATGGTAGGTGCCTAATAAATGTTTGCTAGCTTAGAAAATCTCTGACTTTCTTTAGAATTTTCTCAGTTCCCCCCCCCAAATTTACCAGGCGGAGGCTGTGAGGTTTGGGGCTTCTCCTTTGTTACCATCCTTCCATCCATTCAGTCAATCAGTCCCTAAGTATGTCTAAAGAGCCTACTACTTGACCATGCTAGGCCCTGTGCTCAGTGCTGGGGGTGCAAAGATAAAAGGGAAGCAGTTCCCGCCCTTGAGGAGGGTGAAGTGGAGGACAGGACATTTACTAAGAGTGTTCACACCGCATTGATACCAAAGGAATTAGCAGCAATTTCTTGAAAGTGGATGGGCTTGGTCCTGAAAAGGGGGGGGGAGGGGTAATCAGGGAAGGTCTTTTCTAGAAGATGATACGTGAGTGAAGATAGGGGGCCCTAAGGGGCCACAAGGAGGGAGTAGGGAGTCCCAGGCACTGAGGCAAGCTGATGCAAGGGTGCAGAGGTGGGAAATGGAATGCTGTAAACGGGTAAGAACAAAGAGGTCCTTAGTTAATGTGTTGTTCCCAGTTAATGTGACCTAGTTTCCTGGATCAGTAGAACAATCCTAGGTCACCAGATCTACACTAGGATTAGGATCGTTTGCTAGCTGACTCTAGACACAAGCCACAAATTTCAACCAATTCCCTGTCCAACATCACATAATCCCAAAATCACAGATTGATAGAGGAGGAAGAAACCTCAAGGGGCATCTGGCCCAGCCCCTTCTGGAGCAGGAATCTCCCTTGTGGAAAAGGAGTCACCTCATTTGTTTGAAGGGAAGAGGGCCCCGCGGACAGAATTAGCAGGTATGACCCTGACAAAGGGTCAGCAAAGGAGCCTGAGAAGGAGAGAGTGGACAGGTAGGAGGAGAAGCAGCCAAAACAGAGAGCCACCCACCAGGTAGAGGAGCCAGAGAGTGCAGATGCAGAGGCTTGATGGGATGGAGTGAATCGTATGGGGTGCCCGGAGCTGGGGTTGCCTAGGCAAGGAGAAGGGAGGGAGGCAGGGTGTGGGAGCTGGTTCGCTAAATTTTGTCAGGGAAATGGGAGGTGAGTCCTTCAGCTCCAGATCTGCTCCTGCTTTTCCACCAGGCTCTCTTGAGTGGCTGCTCCAGACGTCAGACTTTTCCTTTCTGCCGGTCCCTGTCACTGCAGAGGCCACCCCCATCCTCCCATCACCCCAGGCTCTCAATCTGGGAGTCAGCCCTGGCACCTCACCATTTCTCACCCCTATGTCCAATGTGATGCCAAGGGGTGTGACCTCAGCACCATTTCTGGTCAAGCTGACCTCTCTCCAGTAACCTTCTTCTCTCTTCTGACCCTGCCCCAACTCTGGTACTGAACCTCATCACCTAACACCTGGACTATGGCAATTCCCCCTCTCTGGGCCATCTTCCATTGAGCCACTGAAGGGATCTTCCTAAAGCCCAGGGCTGATCATGCAACCCCCTCCTCAGTGAATTTCAGTGACCCCGGCCTTCTGGCTGTCCCACAAACAGAATGTGCCCATTTCCTAGATCTGCCTTTTAACTGGCTGCCCCCATCCTGGGTCTGGAATTCTCCCTCATTTCCATCTTCTGGGTTTCTGACTTCCTCCAGGTTCCTGATTCAAACCCACCTTCTACAGTAAGACCTTTCCCATTGCCCTTAATGCTAACTCTTTCCCTCCAAGATTTGTACAGTGTGTCTTGTATTCTGCATGTGGTCACCCCAATTAGAGTGAGCTCCTTGCAGAGGGGCCGATTGGTGTTTTTCCTTTCTGTGTCTCCCCAGAGCACAATGCCCATCCCGTGTTAGGTGACTGATAAATGCTTGTTGGCACCGTGATCTGCTTCCATCTCTAGTGCTTTCTCTGGGAGACAGAGAGCAGCTCCTAGGACAGATGTCAGGGCCCAAATGTCTGCCCCAGGCACAAGTCCATCCATAGAATAGTAGCCGGGTGTCCTCTGTTGGGTCTGCTGATCTCCCAGAGGCTTCCAGCAGCAGTTAGGAGCCAGAAAGGAACCCCATTCTTGGGGGTGGATGGGGTGGTCCCCAGCATGACTGACAATCAACCTCTGGAGGCCGGTCTGGAGAGCTGAGACAAGAAGGCACGGGGAGCTTTGTGCCAGGGGCTTGCTCCAAAGGTCACCTTCGAGCAGACCTAGGGAACCGAGAATAGCAGCCCTCAGTGATGCCCACAGTTATGCTTTATTGCTCAGCTGAGCTCATTTGTGTCATGGAGGGAAATATTTTCAAAATCATTCCAGAGTCTTGGTAGCTGGGTTGGAGCTCATTGATGGATGATGGGGTCGTGCACAAAGCAGGCATCTGACGAATCAGATCTAAAAATCACCCAATTCAAGTCAACTCAACAAGCATGGAGAACCTACTGTGTGTTGCTTACTGTGACAATTGCTGGGAAAATAAATACAGGCAAAAAAGACAGTCTTGCCCTCGAGGAGCTTACTCTAATGGGGGGAAGATAACACCTAGAAGGGAGCTGATGAACTGGGGAGCTTGGGGTGTCAGAGGGAGGGAGAGGCGCACACTTGTCATGGTGGCCAAGGCTGGAGAATGAGGACTGGAAGACAGGAGGGGGAGAAGGATGGCTGACCTGGACAGTTCCCCAAAATGGCAGTTCCAGAAGAAACTGGCCAACGGGAAAAGGACCCAGAGTTTCAGCATGACAACTGTGACCAGGATGTCCATGTCCCTCATCTTTGTACAGACAGTTCTCATTTCCCTGAGGCATGAAGGTTTACAGAATATTCCTCACTACAATTGAGGTGGGGCAGGAAGCTATAGGATCACTCCGCCCATGGAGCTGTCAGAGACCTTCACAACTTCCCAGTCCAGGGGTTCCCATCCTGGGGCCACAGAACTCGGGAAGATGAGCAGGACTTGTAGCTCCCGTCAAGGGTCCACTAATTTGAAGTCAGACTTCTCTGATTCACATAGATGTCTTCTAGAGGATCTTTGGGTCCTGCCCTGGGCACACTGAACATCATTACGGTGTGTATGGGAGTAGCCAAGGCTGAGTGTAAGCAGCTCCAACCATGCCATACATCTCATAGAACTGGGCTGTGTCTGTAGGCTCCAGAAAGATTGCCTCTCTCAGAGAAAACTCCAGGTAGATAATCTGCCTTATCCTCAGTTGTGTGATCTGTCCTCAGGTTACTCCTTTCTGGTGTTCTGATATGTCTGGTGTCCATTCTGGTCTGGGAGTTTGTATGTTAGATGTCTTTTTACTATATTCAGGTAATTAAGATTCTTTATAGAGGACATAGTGGGCTGCTAGATAGCTCAGTCAATAGAGCCAGGCTGGAGTCAGGAAGACTTGAGTTCAAATTCAGCCTCACTTACTAGCTGTGTGTCCTGGAGCAATTAATTTAACCATGTTTGCCTCAAGTTTCCTCATCTGTAAAGTGAGCTGGAGGAGGAAATAGCAAACCATTCCAGTATCTCTGCCAAGAAAACTCCAACAGGGTCACAGAGAGTCAGAAATGACTGAACAATAACATTGAGACAGAGCAGATCCAAGAACAGATTCTGGGTTTTCTGGTGAGATGGGGGGCTCAGAGAGATTCTGATTGGGGAAATTAACACCATAACCCCTTAAATTAATGAGGAGCCAGGGAGAGAGACAGAACTGAGAGGCAGAAAGTTTCCCATTCTGAAAGCAGAGAGCTCGGTACTTGCCAGAACCTTCTCTAGGTACTTGCCACAACCCCTCCCCACCGCACTCCCCCCCCCCCCAGCCACACACCCAGCTGAGCTTGGTACCCACCATGACCTGGTGCTTCTGGTGAATTGGATCGAGTTAGCAGCTAGAAGCACCACCTGGCTGGTAGATCTATGTTTCCATCTTTATATCATATACCCATTGCTCCTGGGACCAAAAAGAACATCCATAAGAATAAGTCTCTATGTCCCTGTGACGTGCCTCCAACTACTTGCAATGCTCACACCTATGAGTGGCATTTTAAGTGCTTGTAAATGCCTTTGTGATAGATAAAATATTCATTTAAAAGTGTTTCCTAACCCATAAGACTGTTTTCTCAGTGTGCTTCTTTTCTTTTCTTTTTTTGTTTTGTTTTTTTTGGGAGGGCAATTGGGGTTAAGTGACTTGCCCAAGGTCACACGGCTAGTTTTTAGTGTTAAGTGTCTGAGGCCGGATTTGAACTCAGATCCTCCTGATTCCAGGGTCGGTGCTCTATTCACTGCGCCACCTAGCCGCCCCATCAGTGTGCTTATTTTCAATTATCAGACAGAACAACTACTAGCCCTTTTAAATATGTACATACACACATATATGTATATGTTTAACATTTATTCTAAAACATTTTGGGTCCCAAATTTTCTACCTCCCTCCAGGCCTTCCCCCATTCACTGAAAAAGCAAGCAATATAAAATCATGCATGTGTGAAGTCAGGCAAAACACATTCCCATTTTATTTATATCACGTACAGCAAAAGCAATAAAAATAAAGTTGTTTTTTTTTAAGTTTGCTTTAATCTGCACTCAGAGTTCATCTGTTCTCTCTCTGGAGGTGGAGAGCATTTTTCATCACAGGTCATTTGGAATTGTCTTGGAACATTATCTCATCCGAGTAGTCAAGTCTTTCATTGTTCATCGTGTTACAATGTTGCTGTTACTGTGTACAATGTTCTCCGGGCTCTGTTCACTTCACTTTGAATCAGTTCATATTAGTCTTCCCAGGTTTTTCTGAAACCCTCCCGTTGGAAGGATAACTACTATGTTCTCTCTAAAGACATTTTTGACATTAAAGAGGTAAGGGAGCAAGTGTTTTTTTAAGTACTTACTGTGTGCCAGGCCCGTTGCTAAGCACTTTACAAATATTATCTCATTGATAATAACATTAAATAGTTAGAAAGGTGGGGGAGGGGGCTTCTGGGATAGTCCTAGGTTCTCATTTGTTGTTCTTCTATCCCACATTCTGCCTCAATACAGGCTGAAGAGTTGTTCGGGCTGGAGAATAGCACCCATCAGGTGGGTTGGGACAAGGCCTAAAGTCGTTCCAGGGTTTTCATTCAGAGTGAGCAGAAGTAACAGCACCACTTCACCCAGCCAGGCTCTCCAACACAATGAAGGTGGGCTGGGCCCAGCTCCTTCCTCTGGTTCCTGGGCAGCCTGACACCAGGCAGGTGTGTACCATCACAGAAAACCCATTAACAGGTACTTAGAGCAATGCCCACTTAAGCCTGAAAGCCTGTTAAGAGACTTTCTAAGCAGACTGCCCTCTTGACGCCCTGGCCCCACTTAGGTTTTACGATCCAGTCAAAGTCAGGGAGCCTGAGTGGGTTCAGTACATCCTGGTGGTCCTCAGCTCAACCATCAGGCAACAGGCCCTCTGACACTGGGGATGAAACCTTGAATCATGACTCAGACAAATAAACAGAGAAGGGTTTACAGGAAATGGGAAGCCATCCAACTCTTCTGCCCAGGCATAGTTGGAGGGCTCCAAAGGCCCAAGTCAAAGCCTCTTAGGGATAGTGGGAAGAGTCAGGAGCAATAGATTCCTGGCCTGGCTCAGCCACTGACCACTTCTCTGTGACCCTTGGACCCTCCAGCTCCCTGTTCTTTCCTCTGTAAGCTCAAGGGACTCCACCAGACAATCTCCAAAGTCCTGTTCTCTGATTCAGCAGGGGACAGGGGGAGTAGGGTTGATCTAGGGCTTGGGGCTAGTCCAGAGCCTCCAGACACAGGCTCAGAAGTCCAAGTGGGCGTAGAGGGATGACCTCATCCTATAGACAACTTGCTTATTCAGCTGAGGTCCAGGGAGGGCAACTGACCTGCCCAATGCCAACAGATGGGAAGCCTCAGAATTCAGAGCCTGGGATCATCCCTTAGAACTGGAAAGCTCCTTAGAAGCCACCAAGTGTGGTCATTTTGTTTTATAGGGGAGGAGACTGAGGCTTCTGGAGGTGAAGTTACTTACCCAAGGTCATGAGGCTAGGAAATGGTGGAGGCAGCATCTGAACCCTCACTTCTGGACTCCAAATCCAAAGTTCTTCCTACTCTGCTATTCAGCAAAAATAACCTTTATCATACAGTCTAAGAAATAAAAATCACCAAGAGATGGTCTGGCTTCCCAGAAAGAGTCCTGGACTTGGGGTCAACAGTCATGTAGAGTCCAACCCTGTGACTCTGGCACTTGGTCACCACAAGCCTCACCTAACCTCTTTGTGCCTCAGTGTCTTGATCCATGAAATGGGGATGGGTATACATACCCACACACCCAGTGTGGCCTCTGTGCATAAAGGGTATGTTTTATCAGTCAGAGGGACTTGGGTGTGAAACCCACCTCAGACACTTACTGGCTGTAGGACCTTAGACGATTCATTTGACCTCTCTCACTCTATGAAATAGAGATAGGAGTAGCAAGTCCCTCCCATGGTTGTTGTGACTATCAAGGGAGTTGACCCACGTAAAGTACTTTGCCAACCTTAAGGTACTATAAAAGGCTAATAGAAAAATAAATCATTATTACATAATATGATCGTCCTAATGACTATAATTTGTCTTAATAAACAATTTGGCATTCCATTCTGTATTCCGTCATTCACTATAGCACGTATATCTTCGCAATGAATTGTTATAATAAATATTTGTGCCATCGTTTTAGGTACCCACGACAGATCATCATAACAAGTCCGTTGTGTGACTGTATCTGACATGATGATTACAGTTGCTTTGTGTGACCCTGACGAAGCGTCAGGGTCCTAAAGATGAGGGCTGGTCCCTCTCCACCACTGTAACATGCGCCAGCTCTCTGGAAGGCTTTAGAGGCCCCAGCGACAGGAGCATGAGTTGGCTCCATTTGGGTTCTTGCCATGGATTCCTCCACCTGCTTCCCAAAGGACAAACTACAAATATTCCCTCCTTGAACCCAGACTCAAGAGGCAAGTTCTAATTTCGGTTTGTCCTGTGCCATACTCTGGGGGCTCTGGGTAGAGACCCCACCAGACTTGGCCACGAGTTGGAGAGTGATTTGTGGAGGGAGCCGGTGGTTGGGAGGCCAGGTCCTGGGAGGACGGTGGAACCTCTGAGACAAGGAAGAGGAGGGACCTGCTTCCCTGCTGAACACCGGAGGGTAGCAAGGAACTCATCCGCAGGAGACCTTTAAGAGGAGCTATCAGGTAGGGGAAGGGGCTGGAGGCCACACCATTAAGGAGAGCTAAGGAAATGCTTAAAACCTCACCTGGGGTATGGTATTTTCATGGCTGCTCAGTCCTACTCTTCATGTTCATTCATGTCTTACTCTTCCTGACCCTACTGGGGGTTTTCTTGGTACAGATATTAGAGTGCTTTACCATTTCCTTCTCTCGCTCATTTTACAGATGAGGAAACTGAGGCAAATTGGGTTAAATGACTTGCCCAGGGGCACACAGCTAGGAAGTGTCCGAGTCCGGATTTGAACCCAGGAAGATGAGTGAAGACTGACTCCGGGCCCTGAGCTGTATCCACCGCACCTAACTCACAGAGCAATAAATGCTTGTTGACTGACCAAAGAGGGGTCTACAAGCCCCCAGCACGAAGCTCGTGGGCTCCCACACTCAGAGCAGCAGCGCCAGAGGTCCAGGTTTTTAAAGTGGTCATTGCCGAAACTAAGTGATTAATTCTGA
Source organism: Pseudocheirus occidentalis (assembly GCA_028646575.1). Taxonomy (NCBI): domain Eukaryota; kingdom Metazoa; phylum Chordata; class Mammalia; order Diprotodontia; family Pseudocheiridae; genus Pseudocheirus; species Pseudocheirus occidentalis. The sequence continues at coordinate 322,715,371 of CM053595.1, forward strand.
GTTGGGGCTGCCAGGAATGGGAGGAAGCAGACGGACGGAGGGACGCTCTTTGTCTTATACAAACGAGCAGGAATAAATTAGGCCGGACCTTTTGCAAGCCCCAGCCTGCTGACATTAGACACAAAGTCTGCTTTTTGTCATGGGATCCTCTTTCCCTTTGAGCCAAAAACTTTCCAACCAATTAGCCTGGGGTTTCACAACTGCCATCAGGATGGGGGCCTGCTCCCTTGGGGTCTCGGCTCCAGCCCATATCAGGGGGCTTGCTCATAAGCCTGTGTATACAGCTGACTACTCACTGGGCCCTGGATGCTGCAGGGATGGAGTAGAGGGTTGGGCCAGAGCAGAGATGGCCAAAGTGTGAGTGTGTGTGTGTGTGTGTGTGTTTAAGGGGGGGCATTGGGAGGGGGCTGGACCAGGGGGGCAGAGATGGAGACTCAAAGGAAAACTCACCCAAGTGAAGGGTGGAAACACCCTCCCTGTGGCAGCTTCCTTGGGAGAAAACGTGTACAGTCTCTTAAATGAAGCTAATGGCAAATGTCCTTCTGCTGCAAAGGGTCCCAATCCATTAGAAAGTTCACAGGCACTTGTTTGTATGAATGGATCAGCTCATTAGGGCTCCTCCTCTCCAAGCAGGAAAAGGCTCAGGGGTCCTTGGGATGAGACGGGCAGAGAGGGGCAGTGCAAGGCAGGCTGGGCAGGCCATGGGGGAGCCAGAGCAGGGAGGGGTTTGACCTTGGAGTTTCAGTGTCTTCTTCTGTAAGATGAGACGTGTGGACGGGTGATTTCTAGGCTTCCCCAGGTGTGCTGTTCCCGGACTGCACCCCCTCATCCGATGACTCTGATCTCTGCCTCTGGCTGCTCCAAAGCAAAGGATCTTACCCCATTTTAGGCAGAGATCTCTGCCCTTTGGTGGCCAAACTGTTGGACAAACATGTCCTCAGAATCATGTTTTAAAATCATTGAAAGGATTACTAAATTTCATTAGAGCTTGGAGACCACGAAGGTGTGACCATCCTAGTTCCCAGACCCCCTAAATCTCCCCTTGGTGTTCCATGGGCCACTCTTTTCCAAGGCCCTCCTGCCCCACACTTTTGTCCTTACGTTGGCTTGTGGATCCATGAGGTCAATGATGATGCTACCCGCCAAACTCTAGGGCATCCTCCAAAGCCTTTGCCAATGACCAGCAGGTACTGAGGCCACAGGTCTTTCACATTCCAGGGCAAGACCAACAGTCATTCCACAGTGACTGTGACAGCCTCGACTCTGGGATGGGATTTATCCAATCGACCCTCCTGGGCTCCCCACATTCTCTGTCTTGAAAGAAAAAGAGAACATTTGTGCCCAAAGCCTATGCATGAAAATGAGGCCATGCCCGTGGGGTGTCCTGTCCCCTGTCTCCCTGTGTCAGAGGTGAGTGGAACCTCAGCATGCTCACACCTCTCTGCCCTGAAGGAAGGGCCTGGGATGGATCGGGGCTGATGGGACCCTCCTACTCAGGGTTCTAGGAAGCCCTGGGAGGAGCCCCAGTGGCAAGGGGGAACCCACCAGGATAGAGAAGCTGTTGCATTGGGCAGGAGACTTGAGATCACAGCTTCATAAATCTAAAGTGAGAAGGGTTTAGAGATGGCTAGAGTGGAAGTGGAGGCTCAGACAGGTTAACAGAGGTATTCAAAGACAGACAGAAAGTAAGCAGCAGATCAAGTACTCCAACCCAGGCTGTCTATCAACGTGGCAGTCCTTCCACTACAGCAGATAGCAGGCCACTGTATTATGCCTCTCTACTCCCTCCAAAAACCCTACAAAGATGACTTGCCCTCTGTACTCCAGGGCCACCTTCCTGTAGAATTTGGATTTTTTTAAAACTGTCATCAGTTCAGTATTTGGGGGCAGCTAGGGGGTGCTGACCTTGGAGTCAGGAGGACCTGAGTTCAAATGCAGACTCAGACCCTCATTAGCTGTGTTGCTGCTTGTCCTTGGTTCTTGAAGAGGATCATGACCTCAGGAAGATGATGTCATCCAATTCACTTTCAAGTGACTTAGATTTAAGCGAGGCAGGGCTGTACACAGTCACCAGCCTCACTCTCTCCTCTGGAGCCATCTGGATCTGGTGGCAAGAAACAGATCAGGGTGATTGGAGATGGCTCCCCATGAGCTATATGACCCTGGGCAAGTCACCTAATCCAGTTTGCCTCAGTTTTCTGATCTGTAAAAATGAGCTGGAGAAGGAAATGGCAAACCACTCCAATACCTTTGCTGAGAAAACTCAAAATGAGGTCAGGGAGAGTTAGACATGACTGAAATGACTGAACAAGACATTCAGTCCTCAGGCTGTCCTTCTGATAATCCATGACTGGCCCAATGTTAAGGATCATAGGGAAAGAATCAGTTAAGGATCCCAAATTGAACGACCTACAGTTGGAAAACTTGAGCAAAGCGGCACCTTCACAAACCAATTGTCTACCTTGGGAGAGAAATATCCCAGCAACGGGGGGGGGGGTGGCAAGAGCTGGGCAGATGCTCAATAGGTTGTCTGAAGAGGCCCATGACATCAAATAATGACATGACTTGCTGTTGCCTTTGATTTGAGTGAGGAAAGGCCGGGCAAGGTCACCAGCCTCACTTTCTCCTCCAGAGCCAATTGTGTCCAGTGGCCTGATATTCATCCAAATGGCTGAGGATGCAATGGAAGACCCCAACCCTTTTAGGCTAAGGTCTTTTCGGGTACTCACTTAGAGTGAGGCAACACCCATTCAGTGAAAAGTCCTCTTTAAGAAGTGAGTCAAGGGATGGCCCTTTTTATGAAAAAAAAAAATCAAGCTGGGAGGAGGAGACCCTCAGGGCTGCTGTTCCAAAGAGAAACAGTTACCATTGACATTCACTCCAAGGCTAGAGGTCCGAAAATACAGCAGAGTGAACTGGGTTTAAGGTTTCATGAAAGAAAGAAAGAAAGAAAGAAAGAAAGAAAGAAAGAAAGAAAGAAAGAAAGAAAGAAAGAAAGAAAGAAAGAAAGAAAGAAAGAAAGGGAGGGAGGGAGAAAGGGAGGTAGGGAGGAAGGAAGGAAGGAAGGAAGGAAGGAAGGAAGGAAGGAAGGAAGGAAGGAAGGAAGGAAGGAAGGAAGGAAGGAAGGATTTTAGTCAGTAAACCTCAAGTTAAGTCGGCAGCTTCTGGCCGTCAAAATTTTCCTTCTTTGGAGAGGAGGTAAAGGACAGGGAGAAGGAAGACAGAGAGAAGGAGAGGGAGAGGACGAGCTGAGTTACCCAACTAGCTGGGTCCCCATTCAGGCAGCTTGGTCTACTCACAGGGCACAGTCCTAACGGAAGAAGGTTTGGTCCTTTGTACTGAGTGCTTGGATTCTATCCCCAGATGTCTCTCCCCTACAAAATGTAATCTGATAGAAAATAGGATTAGAATTAGGGTTAGAAAATACTTAGCTAACCCCTCAAGAAATTCCAAGCACTTTCTAAATATCTCATTCAATCCTCACTGTCCTGGGAGGTAGAGGTCATTATTATCATCCCCATTTTACAGATGAGGAAGCCGAGTCAGGCAACTGAAATGACTAGCACAGGGTCACACAGACAGTGTTTGAGGTGAGCTTCAAACTCAGGTATTCCTGACTCCAGGACACACATAATGCTTCCTCCATTTTGTATCAGCAGCTCAACTGGAGAGTTCCAAATGATGACAAGTGATATCTTTGCAGTGGCTTAAGCAGTAAAGCAGTTTAGATTAACCATTTTATTTGAGCCTCACAAGAGAGAGGTTAATGTAGTGGGCAGTATGCCCATTTTCCAGATGCAGAAACTGAGGCTTAAAAAAAAGACAAGTGTTCTATGTCAAGTGACTCTTAATTCTGCACGGATCAGCCCAGCGGCCCAGCCAGTAGATGTCAGAGCCTCCAAGTCCAGTGCCCCCTTTGCTTCTCAGTGGTGCCTGAGCATAAGTACGGGAGAAAAGCATGCTGGGAATATTTAGAGGAAGCGTACCAGCATCAAGAAGAAAGGTGTCCAGCCTCACAGAGGAGTGGTTCCGGAGCTGGGCCCAGAAAGGGCAGTACCTCAATAGGCATGTAGGACACATGCTATTATTCCCATTGGACAGGTGAAGACACTGAGGTTAAGAACCAGCCCAAAGTCTCCCATAAACTCGGACTAAACCCTGGTCCTGAGCTCTTCTACCTTCCCAGGCTGCCCCGCTCCTCCCCCTTCCTCCCGGCTGCTTCCCCCCACCTCCTCCTGCCCCTCTCCCGCCCCCGCCCAGGCTGCCTAACTCCTCCGCCCCCAACCCCTGCCTGTCCAGCTCCTCGCGCCCCCCAGGCTGCTGGGATATTCCCTCGTCTCCCCCCTCTCCCCCCAGGTAACCAGTTGGCTCGCGAAGGCGCCACTTTGGCCAAGCTTTTTCAACTGTAGGTCGTGCTATTTGGGACCCTTAACTGAAAGCCCAGGGGTGAACTTGAGATTTTATTAGCGATCGCGGGGTTGTTTGTTACCTGTTTCCAAAGGGGGCGGGCAGGGGGTGGAGCCCCTCCCTCTCTCTCTCACACACACAAAGACATGTTACAGAAAACATATGGTTGCCATTTAATTTACGCCTTATCATTTTTCATTTTGACGTCCAAGTTCCTCTGTAGCGGGCTGCGAGCCCTGGGCATTGTACGGCTAATCCAGGCTGAGCGCTCCTGAGCCCTGCCACAGGAAACGCGATTCAGAACCCAAGTGGGGGACAAGGACAGGAAGACGTGCGGAGAGAACCAGGAACGGCTGAAACCCTACCCATCCCTTCTGGACAGCGTCACCCCCCTGCAGAGTCCTTGTGGAAACATGGCGGCCCCCCTTGGCTCAGCCCTCTGGGAAGGAGCAGCTCTGCGATTGAGCTTTCCGAGCATTAAAGAGCCCTCCTGCCTCTCTAAGCCCCGTCATCGGACCATCCTCATCCTCATGATTCTTTTTCCTATTTGTTCACTGCAGCTACTAATAATAGTCATGAAACTACTTTCTGTACCCACAAAGGATGCAGATTTGGTTTTAAATGATTAATGTCTTTGGTTCTAGCAAAACACATTTCCTGACAAAAAACTGGTCATCCCCCCAACAAAAACTGTATCCTCTCCTCGCAGAAACAGCAACTGGAAAGATTTAAGAATGTCTTGGAGGACCAAAGTCCATCAACCAATAAGGCAAAGAAAAGAGAGATTCCCATTGGATGACCTCAGTCATGTCCGGCTCTTTGGGATGCCACTCAGAATTTTCCTGGCCAAGATCCTGGAGCAGTTTGCTCCAACTATAACATTGCCATTGTTATAGATGAGAAAACTGAGGCGAGCACTGTGAAGTGACTTGCCCAGGGTCACAGAGCTAGTGACCCATCTGAGGCCAGATTTGAACTCAGGCCTTCCTGACTCCAGGTCCAGTGCTCTGTCCACTGGGTCACCTTTCTGTGAAAATGTTTATTTTGAAATAAAATGATATTTTGTATGGTCCTTCCAGAATTGAGCAGTCACAATGAAGAGCAAGATTGTATCACTCACTAGCACTGACTGATGACCACAAGTGGCCCACATGCCACACATGGCAAGGCAGGGATTGAGCTGTGGCTTCCCAGGATGGCGCCATCTTCTCTCCCTTTGGGCTGGTCTCATTTAGGGTCGAGTCACTGTGTCCCTTGTCCTTTGGTCCCTGCTTTCTTGCTACAGCTGTGCCTCCAGCTCCTTCCATGTTTCTTGGATGTCTGTGTTCATGTGACTTCCCAGTGTTTTCCTACACTGATGTTTCTTCTGTCATCACTCAATCCTTGGCTGCTCACAAGTTAGTGCCTGTAATGTTGCTGTGGAGAGTTCATGTCCATTGGGGTCTTTGCTTGCTGACACTAAGCATCTGAGGGTCTGGGAGGGGCTTCTCTAGGTCAAAGGGCATGAACAGTTTAACAACTTTTCTTGCACAATTGCAAAATGCTTGAACCCAATTGCAGCTCTGCCAGTGAACAATAGTAATAATAAATAGCTAACTTTTACATAGCTCTTACTTTGTGCAGCCCCGTGCTAAACACTTCACAATTACTACTTCACCTGAACCTCGCAGCAACCGTTGGAAGCACGTGCTGTTTTGATGTCCATACTACAGATGAGGAAACTGAGGTAGACAGATTAATATACTTGCTTAGGGCCTCATGTGTGGTTTCCCAAACCCAGAAATGTTGAATTTCCCTATCTCTTACCACTCTGTGTTCATTTGATGCATGTGCAGAATATTTTTCAGATCTATTTTAATCTACATTTCTGCGGTTATTAGGTAGATAGAACAATAAATAGATTTGTAAGACAGCTAGACAGGTGGCTAGGTGTTACAGTGGATAGAGCGCTGGGCAGGGAGTCAGGGAGACATCTTCCTGAGTTCACATGCAGCCTCGAACACTTACTAGCTGTGTGACCTTGGAAAAGTCATTTTACCATGTTTTCTTCAGTTTCCCCATATGTAAAATGAACTGGAGAAGGAAATGACAAACCATTCCAGTATCTCTGCCAAGAAAACACAAAATGGGGTCATGGAGAGTCAGACATGACTGAAATGACTAAACAAGAAGAAAGAGAAATTGATCAATAGATAGTAAGCAGACAGGTAGGTAGGTAGGTAGATAGATGATGTTATTAAGCATTTCCTATTGGTCAGGTGCCAAGCTAAATGCTGAGAGTCCAAATACAAGCTATTCTCAAAGACCTTCCATATTCTCATGCCATCCAATCAGAATATTTTTTAAGCTTCTCCTTTGTACCAGGCACTCTGCTAAAAAGACAGTCCTGCTTACAAGGAATCCAACATCTACTGGGTTAAGACCACGTGTGCAAGCCTATGTACAAGCCTATGTGCAGGCGCTAGGGGCAGGATAAGTCAGAGATAACCAACGGAAGAAAAAGTCTTGCATCAAGGGGGCTGGGAAAAGATTCTTGCAAAGTTTAGCCTGGACTTGAAGGAAGCCAGGAGGCAGAGATGAGGAGAGAGAATGTTCCAGACATGAGGGACAGTCAGGGAAAATGCTCAGGGTCTGGAGAGGGAGTGTCTTCAAGGAACAGCCTCATGGTTTATTGTCATGAGGAAAGGTAACGGCAAGAGAAGCTGGAGAAAGAACCTGAGGGGAGAGGGAAGACAGCAAAGGGTTGGGGATGAAGTCACAAGAGGGAGCAGGGGTGGGAATAAAGGGAGCATAGACGGGCCCCCTCCTGGAATGGTTAGAGACTGAGTCAGGAGAGCGGAGCGCCAGGGCAGAGATTTCTCTGAGGGGAAGCAGTTGGTGAGGGGAGGGAGAAAGGCTCCAGAGAGCCTTGGCTGGGAGTCGTTATTAGGAATCTTGAGCACTTTCAGACGGTGGTTGATAGCGGCATTTACTTTTTTGTAAACAATTTGTTCGTCCCCTTTGGTTGCTCATATGTCAGGGAATAGCCCTCGATCTCACAAACTTCGGTTAAACCCCTGTTGATTCTAGACGGCAGAGTTTTTCATATGTGCTAAATGCAGCTTTTTAATGTTTTTTCTGTTGTGCCTTTTCTTCTGATGCTCTCTTAATTTTATCTGTGTAAACACTTTCTAATTCTGCATCATAGATATTTTCAACTTTATTTTCATGTTATTTTCAAACTGGGTCTGGTTGTGACAATAAAGTAAAATAAAATGTGCGTAATCCTGCCCGACAAATTCCATTACTGGCCGTCGCAACGGCGTCTGGCTGTCTCTCCGTTTGAAGCGTATCACTCTGGCCAGAGATGGGCACTAGGCGTCTTTGGCTTCCAGACTCAAGGTCTGTCGTTGTATTGGTCAGAGTCCTAAAGTCTTTCCTAGTGGCTTTTCTTTATACTGTTGCTGTCATTTCAAAAGCTGCCCTCATTTTTGTGTACTTTACCCCGTGTAACTTCAGACACATTCTCCCAATTTCCTCTGAAGTTGTCTCTTTCATCATTTCTTAATGTACCATTTCAGCCCAACACGTTTGTATGCTATTATTTGATTCAGTCAGTCCCCCAGGACATGAACTTCTCCTTAGTTTCCAATTTTGGGGGTGCTTTTCAAAGAGCCCTATAAATATTGTGTGTGTCTTCCTTTAATCTCATTGGTTATCGACCTAGTAGTGAGTGTCATTGCCGAGCTGAAGGGCATATGCAGTTTAATTGCATTTTGGGCATAGTTCCAAATTGTTTTCCAGAATGGCTGGACCAAAAATTTACAACTCCATTAGCCGCGCTCAGTTTTCTCACAACCCCTTGAATATTGACCATTTTCTGAGTTTGTCGTCTTCTCCAATCTGATGGAGGTGGAACGATACCTCAAGATTCCCTTCGTTTGAATTTCTCTAATTTTTAGTGATTTGGAGCATTTTTTATAGTTGTTAATTGCTTGGATTTTTTCCTTTGAAAACTCTCTGTTCACTGTCTCCATAGACTTCTTCCCCTAGAAGTTCAGCCCCTTTCTGATTGGCAGGTTCCTCCTAGGACCTTCATTTTAAGAACTCAGGCCAGCCCTGTTTCCATTCCTTTCCAGGCTCTACTCTTTTGTGTCTCTGAACTTTCTCTCTTGTGTCCAGAGAAGATCCTTTCTAAAGAAAAAGAAATTGCAGAACACAGTATGGTCCTCAGAGAAACAGAGAACCACTCTGAGTGGTTCATAAGGAGCATCTTCCTTGGAGAACAAAGAATGGAAGTCTCTTAGACCACACAGGCTCAATGGAAGGGAGGTTGATTTTTTTAGCTGCTCTGAAAGAATGTTTAACTTTTGGCTTCAATGTGATGACCAGGAAACTCCATGAATCTTCAAGCAATTGCACATATCCCTGTGAAAGTGAGATTTCCTCAGCTTATCTCCAATAGCAGCACCAAGCTCACTCCCTTTCTGGGGTCAAGTTGATGACTTGCTTGGACACGAAGAATGCTATGCTTCTGCTCATGGGCCCCTGTGAGTCCTTATTCTTTTCGTATTTCTGTTGGATAAATAAAGGCTATCCCACATGTGACACCTATATTATACCTGCTTGTGTAGGAACTATCACCCATAATTGGGGAAGTTGGGATGGGAACCAGACCATGAGCATACCAGGTTACCTGGAACAATTCCAGGTGAGGACACAAAGTCCAAGAGAGCTCACGGTTCTCTTGATATCAAGCTACCAGAAGCAATATTCTACCTGAGGCCAGAATTTTTAGGAGGAGTCTTGGGGCCCTCCCTCCCTATTCTTTTTTTCTGCTTTATTTTTTCTCTCTCTGTGTCTCTTTCTTTATCTGTGTCTCTGTCTGTCTCTTTCTCTGTCTATCTCTCAGCACTCTCTGCTTTGGTGACCTCAGCAGTTCCAATGAGGTCATTTATCATCACTTTGTAGCTAACTCTCAGATCTACATGTCCAGTCTTATTGTCTTACCCACACTGTGATTCCTCATCATTGATTTCCCATCAGTCATTTCCCCCTGGATGTTTCATAGATATCTCAAGCCCATGTGCCCAAAGTAGGATTCATTATCTTGGCCCCACCCCTCCTGCAATAACATCTGGGCTCCTAATTCATTTCTACCAAGGTGTCACCACCCTTCCAATCACTTGGGTCTGAAACCTCAGGGCCCTCCTATATTGCTCCATTGTTCCTATGGCCAATTAGTTATGAAGTCTGGTGGATTTTCTCTCCCATCTTCCCCTTTCTCTGGACTCTCACCATGGCTACCTCACGCCCTCCTCACCTCCGAACTGCACTGCTGCCAAGACTTCCTCTCTATCTCACTTCCCTACCTCCTTTTCTATCCTCCACACAATTGGAAAATCTATATTTCTAAACCACGAACAAGTCTTCCTCTGGCTCACAAGTTCCTAATCATTCTCTCTTATGTTTAGAATGAAGGAGCATCTCTCCCCTTCTGCCTCCAGCTCACCTTTCCAGGAGTATCCCACATGATTCCCTTTTCCTTCTTCCTTCTACACTAATAACCTTCCTTCTGTTCTTCATCTGTAACTATCCTTCTCCAGCCCCCATGCCTTTGCTCAGACTGTCACCCCTGCTTGCAATGTCCTTCCTCCTGGCTTCAACATCTGAAGACTTCAAAGGGTCTTGGAAGCCCTGATTAAGCACTCCCTTCTACTGGGGAGCCTTCCTGCTCCCTCCAGGAGGCCTCCCTCCAGTTCCCTTGCCCTCTCTTCTCTGTGCACACATTCCCCAACAGAACATAGTCTGATTGCGTTGAATTGTTTCTGTAACACATATTGCATAGTAGATGATTAATAAGTGCTTGCTCATCATTTCCATTATTTTTTGACAAACGCTGAGAAATGTTAACTATTGTGTTGATTAGAAAGAAATTAGGGGCCTGTGATAGATATAGAGGAGGCAGGGGTGTGCATTTTTGTCAATTACATGTAGGTTTATCAGTGAACCTTTAAGGACAAAAACAACAACACAAAGTCAATTAATCATGTAAAAGAAGCATGTTTTTAAAATTCCCTTCATTTACCTATCAATCAGGGAATGGCTAAGCAAGTGATGGTAGGTATACAATTGTGATGGAATATTGTTGTGCTATAAGAAGTGACAAGCAGGATGATTTCAGAAAAAGGTGGAAAGACTTACATGAACTGATACAAAGTGAAGGGAGCAGAACCAGGAGAACATTGTACATGGTGACAGTCATATTGTGTGATAAAAAATAACTCGTAATGACTTAGCTATTTTCAACAATATAAGGACTAATAATGAAGCAGACTATCTGCCTCCAGACCAAGAACTGATATGGTCTGAATATAAAACAAAGCAGGCTGTTTTTCATTTTCATTCTATTTTTTTAAATCAAGTCTTCTTGTACAAAATTACTAATATGACAATATTTTATATTGTTGTACATATATAACCTGTACCTGATTGCTTACTGTCTCAGGGAGGGAGTAGGGGAGAGACAGAATTTGGATTTCAAAACTTTTTTTTTTTTGCTTTTTGGAGGGTCAAAACTTTTTTTTAAGAAATGTTAAAAATTGTTTTAATATGTAATTGGGAAGAAATGAAATATAAAAAATCCCTTCATATCACTGATACATCTATATATTACAACAAAAGCCAGGAGGAAGAGAAAAGAATTATCATCTATTTAAAATAGCAAGGGAATGTGGTGTCTGGGATGTAGCTGACCAAAACCACATGGACATTTATATAAACACAAGTTGAAACTTTTTTTCCAGAAATAGATATACTTTAAAAAATGAAGAGCTATTTGGGCTTTGTGGTTTAGAACATACTAATATAATAATAAAAAAGACAATACAACTCAAAGTACTTTAGATATTTAGTGATTTACTAATAATCTTGCCATGGAGATAATATAGAATTAGACCCCCAAAAATCAAATCTAGAATATAAGAATAAAAAATAAAAAATACCAAATGTAGTAATTAAAGTAGAAAGCAAGAGTTAACAAAACAAACTCCATTATTTGATTGAAAAATAGAAAAGTCAGTTAATGGGATCCATTGGACAAGAAAGGCATAGATGCAAAAATGCTCATGAAAGTTGAGTGGTTAATAGCCTATAATATACACTAGTAGAGACAGGACTAGTGATTCACCAAAAACATTGGAATCTAAAAGAGAACAGTTTCATAGATAACAGATTGAGACTAGTTTCTTATACTTTTTATTGCAACAAATTCCAAATACAAAAAAAAAATTTATCTGAATGGAACCTATGGCCCAAGACACTCCCAAGGACTCTGGCTTCACGTGGACCATGCCAGGTACTGAGGTATCCTGACATCAAGAGACGCATTAGCTCTCTTTGACTTCTCATCTTCACCTGGACTTATTGCTGGTATAGAATCTATTATGGGTAATATGGTCCCTTGTTCCTATACAAGTATGTGAGATATAATACAGGTATAATGTATAGGACATCCTTTATCTTACCCCCACAGAAATATATCAGGAAAAATTCTTATGGCAGACCACGAAAAGAAACAAAATGTATGGGGCAATCAAAGAAGCTATCAGCGTCACCTCAGTCTAGCTTCTTGTGGACCTAATCCTTTGATCAAAACTTCTCTCTCCAAAGAGCCTAGGTGCCAAATCTAGTGGCTTGTCCTCAGTCCTCATCCTTCTTTGTCTCTCTTCAGCTCTTAAAATTCTCAATAATAGTTTTCTCCATAATATTCTTTCCTCTCTAAGTTTTCATGACACTGTTTTCTTCTGATTCTCCCCCTATCTGTCTGACTACTCTTTCTGAGTCTCCTTTTCTGGGTCTTTATCTAGGTTGTGTTCACTAATCATGGTTTCCATGGCTTTGGTCCTGAGCCCTTGTCTCTTCTCCCTCTATAATAGTTTGCTTAGTGATCTTAGTGATCTCAGAGATTCAACGGTCATCTCTATCCTGATGATTCTCAAATGTACTTGCCCAGCCCTAACCCTTCTGCTGACTTCCAGATTGGCATTCCAACTGAACTGGATGTCCTGCTGCCATCTTGAACATGTCCCAAAATGAAATCATTATTCACTCTCCCCAATCCCCTTCTCTGCTCCAATTTCCCTATTGTTCTGTAGGATAGCACCATCCTCCCAGTCACTCAGGGCTAGAGTTATGTGTCCTCAGTATCTTTCCCTCCTCACCCACATCCATATCTAATTTGTTGCCCAAACCTTTCAATGTAACCATCAGAATGTCTCTCAGATACTCTCCTTTCTCTCTTCTGCCATTGTCAACACTCTGGTCTGGGTTCTCATCTTCTCACATCTAACCTACTGCAACAGTCTGCTGACTGATCTCTGCTATGAGTCTCTCCTTATTCTGGTCTGTTCTCCACTGATCTTTCTCAAATACAGGTCTGACCATGTCCAGCCCCTCTGAACTCCAGTGGCTCCCTATCACCTCCAGGATCTAACATGAAATCCTCTTTTTGGCATTTGAAGTCCTTCATAATCTGTCCTCTCCTACCTTTTCAGTCTTCTTACACCTTACAGTCCCCTGCTCCATGTACTCTGCCATCCAGAGACGCTGTCTCCAGGAATATCAGTTTGGGTCCTCTGAAGACATGACCAGAGCTTTTTCCATCTTGCCTGAATGTATAATCACCATTCTGTGATTTCATTCCTGTGAATCTTTACTCCAATGAAGAAGAAGCAACCTCTCCTTTCAGGGATAGGGAAGAAATCATAACCAGTTGCTGTGACTGAGCAAAACAAATCCTCCCCTGCTGCACAATGTCTTTAAAAAAGACACGGATGAAATATAAAGATGTTGAGATATTTCTTGTGAACATCCAAGCCTCCATTCTGCTTACTGAATTGCTTCCATTAGAATTGTCTTAGGAAGATTTTGAAAATCATCTGGGAGATTAAGGAACCAGACACTGAGGTCTTTATTTGAACTAGATGGCTAAGCATTCAGACTCTGCTTCAGAGAGCTCCAATGGCCTGGCCACATTGTTCAAATGCAAAAGGTACCCTTGCCAAAAAGAGAACTCAAACAGGGCAAGCCTTCACATGGTGGTCAGAAAAAGTGATACAGGGACACTCTCAAGGACTTTGTAATTGATTGCGTGACATGGGAGAGAATGGCCCAGCATGGCGAGCCCACATCAGAGAAGGGGCTATGCGTTGTGAGCAAAGCAGAACTGAGACAGCAGAGGAAATGCAGGATGTGCAAATTTGGAATCCAGCCCAAATGTTCATGTGGGCTATTTGTGCCTGACCTGTGGGAGAGCATTCTGAGTTCATATTGGCCTCATCAGCTACAGTCTGACATATTGAAACTCACCTCTAACATAGTGATGCCATGTTGAGCCTCTTTGAGAATGAAGCACATGCAATGCCTTCCCTGTTCACCCCCCACACACACACACATTATTGTCCCCAAGGCTCTTTTACTACATATATGTCATTTCCTAGTCTCCTCATTTTTTTTTATCATCCTCTGCCTCTTGAAATTCATTTCTATCACTTTTTATAAACTTTGGTTTTCCTTTGTTGATTATGTACATAGCATCTCCTCCCAAAGGCAACTTTGGCTTTGTTCCTGTAGCCCTGGTGTGTAGCTCAGTGTCTTCCCTGGTGTAGCCCTGAATAAGTGCTGACTGAATGAATGGAAGTTGTTAAAATATAGTCGAGTTCTGAATAGAGGACTCAAGAGAAATTCCTTATCCACACAGTCACTAAAGCTGCCAGCTAGAAGGCTCCCGACAGGTGAACCAGACAAGGACAACCTATAAGGGAAAAGGAACAGCTTCCATAAGATCCACAGAGAGGGATTGTTCAGCCTATACTGGAAAACCTCTTCTGAAGGAGACCAAACCATCTCCTGCAGAGAACCGATCCATTTTTGGACAGTGACGACGATTCTGGAGGTTTTACTAAGCCAAATTCCATAAGAATTTCTTAAGTGTAGTTTATCTGTGATTGGAAATAATTGCGTTAAACATTTAACACTTCCTCAGCTAGTTTTGTGGAGCCATATTTGAAAGACAGAGACATCTAGGTACAATATGGTACTTCTAGTACTCACATGTAGCCATTTTCAATCACAGTGTAATCCAATCCTTGTATTATTCCAGGATTTTCTTACAGAATCTCTTCCTAAGTCACCCCAAAGACTTATCTTGGAGTCTGATAGCTGGCATAGGCTCTCAGACTTCAGGCCAAGTTGGCATCCAAACTCTTCTGTTTTTTTCTTCTCTACCATAAGCTATGTCATGACAGAACTATGGTGACTGTTGACACTCTTGGGTGGTTAAGGGTTTCTCATAAACCTCCTCATCTATCTCACCACCCTGTCTCCCCTGCAGAAGGCTGGAGAGAAAAATGACCATGGGAAGGAGCAGGATGGTGGATGTTCTACAGTGGGTGAGATACTTTTGGCTTGGCCACCTTTGGATTCCAAGGCAGAGAGAGGATCATGAGCATTAGCCTCATAGTTGCCTCTGAGCCCTGACAAACACTGAGCCAATTAGAAATGTATGATTTCCTCCTCTCAAAAGGAGAGATGGACTTTTCACCTCCAAACAAGGACCTCCAGCTGTTGCCTGTTGTGCTAGGTGCTGCTTGGAATTTAAATAGATTTGCCCTTGACCTCTGAAGTTCTCCCTGGCAATGCACAGCTTGTGAATAAAACAGTTTTCTTTTGCTGAGCTTCCAGTAACACGACTAAGGACAGATGAAAACTTTACACAGAAAACCAAACAAGGTATTAAAGGAAAATTTCTGAGCACCTGCACCACAAAATCTATTCTATGAGCATTGTTGACACAAACCAAACTCTTTTCAAGCAGCCATCTTTGTACGGGGGAAGCAATAGGCGAGCAGATAGATAGGTAAAGATGATTCCAGGTAGGAGAGATCCTTAGCTACTGGGGAAATCAAGAGTGACATCAGGGTGGAGTGAGTAACTGAGGCAAATACAGAAGGAGGCCAGGCGATTTTAAGATCATGGTATCATAATGCTAGACATGAAAGAGAACTTGGAGGGCACCTAGTTCAACCCTGGAATTTTATAGTTGAGGAAACGGAAACCCAAAAGTCACCCAAGGTCATCCGAGTAGTTTTTATTGAGGTGGAATTTGAACTCATACCCTCTGATTCCAGAATCAAATGTCTTTCCACTGGTTCAAGAACCTCTGCCTGCCTCAGTTTCTTCATATGTAAAACAGAGATAATAAATAGGCAGTTAGGTTTGTGGATAGAATGCCAGACCTGAAATCAGGAAGACCTGAGTTCAAATTTGACCTCAGACACTTACTAGCTATGTGACCCTGGACAAGTCACTTAACCTCGTTCGCCTCAGTTTCCTCATTTGTAAAAATGAAGTATAGAAGGAAATAGCAAACCAGTCCAATATCTTTTTGAAGAAAACCCCAAACAGAATCACAAAGAGTTGGACACAAGTGAAAGATTGAACAACAACAAATACCCCTTTCAACATCATAAGGTTTCCTAGGGATCTTGCATCTTATTGAAATCCCAAGGTAAGTTTCAAACATATAGAAAAAGATCAGCTTCCCAAATACAAGGTGAGGATGGTGTGGCTGAATTGAAGTCACAGAAATATAGTTAGCATGTCTCAACAACTATGCTGTCATTCTCTTGTGCTTAGGCATCAGACCAAGACTCTCCATGTATCCTGTTTGGATGTCCGCCCATTTGCCTCAGTCCAACATTCTATCCATCCCCATCTGTTTGGTCCTTGATGCTGCCATCCAGAATGTGAGCTATTTACGCCTCCTGGTCATTCACTACTAAAGACATTTTTCACATCGTCCTGCCATGTTTCAAATTCTTCCTCTCTTACCTGCCCTGATAATTGTCTTCTAAAAATGCCCTGTTGGCTGAGAGCTACTCCGTGGGGACCCAATAGCCTCCTCACACAATTATTCTTTGTCAGCCTTATCTGCTTGGTGTCTTTGGAGTTTCATTTCTGAGACTTCCTTACTACAAAGTAGAAATGGATTGAGTAGACAGCTAGGTGGTGGCGCTGTAGTGGATAGAGCACCAGGCCTGGAATCGGGAAGCTTCCTCAATTCAAATCTGGCCTCACACACTTACCAGTTGTGGTCCTGGTAAAATCACTTACCCCTGTTTGCCCCAGTTTCCATATATATAAAGTGAGCTGGAGAAGGAAATGACAAACCACTCCAGTATCTCTGCCAAGAAAACCACAAAAGGGGTCACAAAGAGTTGGACAAGATTGAAACGACTGAACAGCAAAGTGGATGGAGACTTGATTGGGTATAGAGCTGGGAAGATGTGCACATGTCCTGCCTTAGACTTTACCTGCTCTACGCCGCCTTCACATAGCAGAGCCTCGGCTGCCTCATCTGTCAATCTGGGATAGTAATAGCACCGATGGGGCTTGGGGGTTCTTGCCAGACTTAATTTTGATAACACTCGGAAATCTCTTTCTTTGAAAATCTTAAAAGTTCTATTTAAATGTCTTCCTTTTTTTTACTCTCTTGAGATGACTTCTTTCCAGCTCTCTGATACTGCTATCACAGCTGGGAAATATTTGAAATCTCCTTTCCCGAAGTTGAGGGTTTATGTAGCTCTGTGTTTAGCCCTCCTTTTCCTCCCTGCCACAGTTTCTAAATCAGAGGGATGTTTTCTTATCAAAGTTCCCTCCCTCCCTGCTCTGAGTCTATTGTTTCTCTTGTTGGTGAGAACCACTCAGAAGAGCACCCTCCTTATTGGTCTCTCCAACTTTTGAATGAAAAACTGTCGCCAAATAGAAAATTTCTTGTTTTATTGTGTGTTTCCTCCCCCTAGAGTCATGGAATTTCTTCTCATATGCATCTGCATTCTTAATGTATACATGTGATTCTATGCCTATGCCTCTCACACGTCTACTCTTTTTTTAAAATTTTAATTTATTTTCTTGGTTATATCATTCATTTCCACAAGGTTTTGAGTTACAAATTTTCTCCCCTTCTTGCCCCTAACCCCTAGCCCAGAACATTGATCCCACTGTAAGGCCCCTCCCACAATCTGTTTCCTTTTATGTCCTCCTCCAACTCCCCTCTAGCTTTCTAGGAGGTCAGGGAGGGGCTCCCTGCCCCGGTCCCTGTATGTATTATTTCCCAGTTGCATTTGATTGAATAGCTTTAAATTCTAGATTCTTGCAATTCCTCCCCTGTCACCCACTCCCACTGGGAGGAGCAGCAATTCAATACAGGCTGTACATGTCACACATCTCTTGATCTTGCTCCTTTTAAGGAAAGCACACCCTTTTGACACCATATTCCAAAACCCAATAATAAGTTTCATTCCATAAAATTCTAGGAATCCTCATTAGGATAAATTTGTTCTTGCATTAAGTTTTCTAGTTCATTTTCCTTGTTCCCCAGACTTTGTGCACTTTATATAGATGCCTTAAATGATAGATTGTATTGCTGATTCCTTTCTTCAGTTTTATGTCCCATGAATTTCTGGGTGTTTCGGCTGTTCTTATTCTATAGCTACCATCTACGGATCCAATTTGGTAAACAAGGGGAGGCGTTTTCTTCTTCTTGACTCCGTTTTCTCTGCAGGGGACTTTGGGAAATGTGTGCTTTACTAGCTCTTCCTTGTGAGGGGCTCTCCATCCCTGGCTGGGAACTTATCATTCCTATTTTTTGAGTGGTAGCTGAATGCAGTATGGTCATAACCAGATGTTCACTTTTCAGTGTAATTGAACAAACATTTTAAAGCACTTTCTATGTGTAAAACACTGTTCCACGGACTAGGGATGTCAAAATCAAGATGAATTATTTCCTGATCTTTTATCTATCTATCTATCTATCTATTTATCTATCTATCTATCTATCTATCTATCTATCTATCTATCTATCTATCTATCTCTACCTGTACATCATTCATCCTTATATCATCTCTCTCTCCTTTCTCTCCTTCCCTCTCTCCCTCCCTCCCTCCTCCCCCTTCCTCCCTTCTTCTCTTTCTCTCTCTCTCTCTCTCTCTCTCTCTCTCTCTCTCTCTCTGTCTCTCTCTCTGTCTCTCTGTCTGTCTGTCTGTCTCTCTCCCCCATCTATCTCTGTAAAGTCTTGCTTTCTAAAGCAGCTATGAAAATACCACCTATTTATGCCCTCCAAGGTCTTTAGTTTCCTTCCAAACATTTAGGAGTCTGTAGCGAGATGTTCCAGATTCCTTCTGGCAGCATCACTAAATGCCTTTCTGAGTCACCAGAAGTGAGTCACATCATTTGACAAGTGACAGAAGTTTCTGTCATTCTTCAGCATGTATGCCTCAGGAAAACAGAGGATGTCTCTATTATTGTAGACAGAGAGACAAATAGTTTCTCTAGTACTCACCTCTTTCTTCTCTGACTTCTGAATCTTCCTTCACATATACCTCTGAATTCAGATATTTTTTTCTCTCCTTGGAAGATTACTCATGAGAGGGAGCAGCTCATTTCCTTTTGGAAATAATCTCATAGCTTTCACTTGACAGCAGGTGTTTTGTGGACCTTCTTCCCTTTCTCTTCTGTGTGAAATTCATGACCTTTTGCCTTTAATGCTATTAAAGATTCCCCTCTGACCCCTCATGACTTTTCACGTCTTCATCATTTTCTTGGTTTTCTGCCTGGACCACATGATCCACTTTCATTCTAATTCTGATACTTGCCTGAAAAACTCTTCATATTTCACTAAAAATGAGGACATTTGTGTGGCCTCCCCTCTTATTTCCTCATCTTCATCTCACATCTTTTGGAAGCATTCCTTTTGCTATCTCCTGCTTTCCCCATGTCTTATTTAATGAGGTGACCTTTTTCCTGGCCAAGGCTAAGTTTTTTGCCTGCATGAGTGTAGCAGCAAACACTCTAACACACCCAGGACGGCTTCTAGCACAGCTTCTTAGATCTGCTTTTCTAAAGGAAAACAACTCAAAATGGGTTAACAGTCTTACTTTAATCAATCAAACATATATTATTTACCTAGTTTAGGGGAAAACGTCAGCACTCTGAACTTTAGAGAATGCAAACAGAAGTTACAACTGAAAATAACACAATTCAGCAGACAGGGCTTCCATCTGTCTAACCATTACATCCATATGTAGTTGGGAAGCACCATCTGGGTTTTCAAAGCCAGGGGGGCTCAAAGGGTGCCTAGAGTCTCATCTGGCCAAATCACACAACTCTTCCCAAAGTGAGTCCCAAAGCAAAACCTCACATCAGGGTATATATATCCTTTTCCTAGGTCAGAGAATGCCACAACCCTCTTGACCCACTGCCCAATAATAAAGTAATAAGGTGTGGCCATTTCTGAAAAACAAACCTCCTGCCACAAGCTCCATGTGACCACTATCAGCTATTAGGGGGCAGAGTATATTTTCAAAGCAGGGAAGGTTCTCAGATTCACTTAAGCCTATCAAGGGGCCAAGGGGCAGGGAAGATCTTCAGATTCCCATTATCATCACAACGAGTGATCCCATTCCATCCCTTTCCTCTAGCATATTGTGTCCTCTATCATCTCCCCTCTCTCATTTATCTTGAATCTTTTCCTGCCTACTGGTTACTTCCCTACTGTCTACAAATATCTTTTCTAACCTCAAAATCACCAAAACAAAGCAAACAAAATAAAACAAAAATCCTTCACTTAATCTAACCAATCTCACTACAGCTGGGCTGTGTACAATCATTGGCTCCACTTGTTCCTTCTCTTCCTCTCTTCTAAATCCTCTGACATCTGGTTTCTAACTTCATTCTTTTCATTACTCAACAAAAATCAGACTCTCCATAATTAACAGTGATAGTAATAGCAAATCTAATGGCCCTTTCTTATCCTTGACCTCTCTGGGTCTTTGACATTGTTAATCACTCCTTTTTCTTGAATTATCTCTTCTCTAGGTCCCCCCTCCCCACTGATCTTTCTTCATTCTCTTACCTTTGTGACCACTCCTCAGGCTCCTTTGCTGCATCCTTCTCCAGATCATGCCCATTCTACCACTCCCCAATGTTTTCCTCCTGAGGATACCTTCCATTTACTTTTTGTTCAGCTAAGGAATGATTACTTCTACATTCACATATACACAGTCGTTTTCATGTTGTCTCCTCCATTAGATTGGGAGCTTGTTGAGGGCAGGGATAATGTTTTTTGTCTTTCTTTGTGTACCCAGTGCTTACTTCAGTTCCTGGCACACAGTAGGCACTTAATAAGTGCTTTTTGATGAACTGGTCATCAGTTGCCCATGACCATTTCTTCCCCCACTTTGCACAAAATAGTAAATACTGGCTAAATGACTTTGCATTTCTGTTCTCTTTTGTACCAGGAGTCAGATTCAAATGTGATGACCTGCTGAAAGTAGGCGTATTAATATTGACATCTCATGAATTGCACCAAATGTTCTACCTCTCTAATTTAAGTCAGGAAGGCTGACCACATTCTGAGCAGGAAGTCATAACCATCGATTGCTTTGTGAAGAAATTTCATGCCAATGTTTGCAAGGACAGTGTGCTGAAAGTAGAGACTGCACTTCATTGGAAAGAGACTGGTGCTTACTGCCTGGGGGATCTTGGGAAAGCCAGTCACCTTCTTTGGACCTCATCTTTCTCATCTGCAAATGGAGGACTTGGATTAGCTGGCCTTGGAGTTTCCTTCCAGAGGTAGACCTGTGAGCCTTTGAACAGGAACCAAGTTTTTGGACTCAGGATTGTTGGGATTGAGTTCCCAGCTCCTCCATGTTCTATCTCTATACATCTTGGCAAGCCCCTTATCTCTGAGCCTTGTGGAGATGCCACCCCATGCCTCACTGGTCTGTTGAGAGGAAAGTGCTTTGTAAAGGTCATTGCTCCAGACAGGTGGATTCTCCTTGTTCTTGTTCAGTCAAAAAATGACTCTTCAAACTATGCCCTTGTGTAGTTGTTGGACACATGACCTGTAGAGTCCCTCCATCAGAATGTCATCAGCCTCGGACAGATTCAGCAAATGGACTATTCCCAGAATTGAATGGGGAAAAAAAGAATGCAGTTAGGTGACACAGTGGACAAAGTCCTAGGCAAGAAGACCTGAGTTCACATACTGCCTCAGACACTCGCTATCTGACCCTGGACAACTCACTTAACCTCTGTTTTCTCATCTGTGAAATGGGAATAACCACACTTCCTCCTAGGGGTGTTGCTAGGATCAAGATTTGTAAAGAATCTGGTCACTTTGAAGCCCTGAACAATTGCTAGGTATTATCATAGTACCTTGGGTTATTTGGGGGGAATTACATAATTCTTTTAATCCATTTAAGCTTTTCCTTAAAGCAAAGAACTGGTTTTTTTTGGGGGGGGTATTTGGTTTTTTTGTTTTTGTTACACATGTTCTTCCAGTGAAATTACATGTCTGGAATGCTTGGAATTCTAATATCTCTGAAGAATGGAAACTAAGGGTCACATAGAGGGCAATAGAGAGGTACCTGGTAGGCATTAGGCAGCTGTAACACATTACAAATGAGGAAATCTGGAGGAGAAAGAGTGCCCAGGACCCCTTGGGTGAGTGAAGGAATGGACAAAAGAAGTAAGAATTTGGAAGAACTGATGGGAAAGCATTACGACTATCAATATATGGGCACAATCAAGAACCCAGGAGGAAAGTCCCCAGCATGCTGGAGAGAGCCTTAAGGCAATAGACGGCAGACATGGCCCAATGATATCCAGGATGGCGAGTCGTGGAGGACTTCAGGTTGGCTGCTTTGGATGAGATTCCATATCAATTGGTGTATGAGAACACAGAGTTTAAGAAATGATCTTCAAAAGCCTGTTGGAATGTGGAGAAGAATGATTTCTGTGGATGTAAATTACCTGGGCATGCTTGAAGAGGGGGCTTGAAAAAAGTCCGTCTCCATACCATCCATTTACATTTATGGTTTTTTCTCCCTCAGTCACTTTTCTTTAACCTATGCTGTCTTTGAAGGAAGGGCAGCTAGGTCGTCCAGTGGATAGAGTGCTGGGCCTGGAGTCAGATTCATCTTTGTGAGTTTAAATCCAGCCTCAGACATGTAACACCTGTATGACCCTGGTCAAATCATTTAATCCTGTTTGCCTCAGTTTCCCCATTCATAAAATGAACTGGAGAAGGAAACGGCAAATCACTCCAGTATCTCTGTCAAGAAAACCCCAAATGGCATTGGAAAGAGTCAGATACAAGTGAAAATGATTAAAACAACAACAGATCTTTGGAGGAAGAGACTGCCGAGCACAATTCAACCTCAGTCCTACCTGGCCTGTCTGAATTGTTGTGAAAGTCCAAATAAGCAGAATTAGGCTGGGGATGGAATGAGAATGTCTGCAAACCTAGAATATCATGAACAATGCTCTGCTTTGGTGAGAGAGAGGTATATATGCCCCCAGCATATATAAGGTAATTATTCTGATGGGGCCACAAGCAGCTCGGGGTCCACAGTGACTTCATGCAGACTGTGGCCCTTGAGCTAAGCCTTGAAAGCCATGAGGGAGAGCGAGAGACAGAAGGATGAAGAGGTGCCCTCCAGGCATGAAGGATAATGGAAAGCCTGGGCAAAGGCCATGGAATGGGAGACGCTGTGTCCTGAGTGAAGAACCACAAAGCAACCAGTTTGATTGAACTGCACAGAGGGGAGTGCTGTATGCTGTAATAAGGATGGAAAGTCAGTTCAGTGCCAGGTTGTGAAAGGTTTACCATGGCAAACAGAGGAGTCAGAATTGGATTTTGTCCTACTAGAACAAATTTACTTCACTAACAAATACTCAAACACGAAGGAGCTCTGTGTGATGTCCCTCTGCTGATGTAGGTAATGACCCATCACTGCCTGGCTATCCTGCCTAACATGCCTCCATGGCTTCCTATAATTACATTGCAGGCTGTCCACCCCTGGTGCTGGCATCAAGCTCTATTACTGGAACCCCTGATTTCTCCTGACCTTACAAGGATACCAGGGGAGGTCATATGCTGTCCACCATTTGTCCCTTACTCTTGTCCTTGCTATCCCATCTTTGGCTCTGTCTGCTTCTCTAAGGAGGCCTCTCCCCCATTGCTTCCATTCTTCTAATGTGCCTAACTGCTCCTGCCCATGATGTATCTCTCCACTGCCCCCAAGCAGTCCTCAGCTGGCATTCTTCATTGGCTGTTATGTTCCATGACACAGAGTCACACAACAAGATAGGGAAAATGCTGTTATCAAAAATGACGTTTCTTTGTTACCAAGAGGAAGAGCCTCCTCTTTCTCATGGTTCCTCCTTCCACCCATAGTTCCTTATTTTGCCACTGGAGTCAAGCAGCATTTGGCTCATTTTTCTTCCATGACAGACCTCCAAACACCTGAACTCAGCTTTCTGGAAACTACCTCCCACCCTTCCACCACACCCTTTACCAAATTCTCTCTTCTGTCTGTGGAGAAAGTGCTGGACTTGGAAGCAGAAATACCTTAATCCAAATCCTGCAAGTGTTGAGAAACCAGCAAGATGAATGCATTCTGATGAAAGGAAAGGAGAATCATGGTGAAGGAAGGAAGAAATACACATGACAATTGAGGTGGGGTTGGGGGTGAATTGCAAACTCAAGAAAAACCGGGGCTCAGGGAGCCAAGAGCTGGGCGGCGTTAGTGGGCTGCAAGTCCACTAGGAGAACACTAAGAGAACTCAGGCCACCTTGGGCTATATCGAGTGTTCTAGGAGCCAGGAAGAAGTATCACAGATTTCAATTGGTAGGGACTCCATAAATGTCACATCTAATGAGAGCTGGTAAGGAAACTGAGGCACAGGTAGAGAAATGAAATAACTTGTCCAAAGGTCACAAGATATTAAATGTAATGAAGAAGGAGGTGAACCCAGGTCTTCCTGATGCCAAGTCTGGATCGTCATCCATTACACCATGCTGTGTATAGTGAGTGATCCTGACAGTCC
The DNA here is from genome assembly GCA_028646575.1 of Pseudocheirus occidentalis. Lineage (NCBI taxonomy): Eukaryota > Metazoa > Chordata > Mammalia > Diprotodontia > Pseudocheiridae > Pseudocheirus > Pseudocheirus occidentalis. Next base: position 322,739,710 of record CM053595.1, read on the forward strand.
CCTGATGGTGATGACAATAGTATTAATTCTTAAATTTATAGAATTGACTTGCATAATTTCATTTCATGACCCTCACAACAAACCTGGGAGGGAGATGCTACTATTTTCACCATCTTACGTTGAAGAAACTGAGGCAGGCAGCTAGAAAGTGATTTGCCCACATCACACAGACATCAAATGACTCCAAGGCTAGAGTCTATCCACTGCACCACCCAGGTGTCTCACAAGTTGATGAAAAAACCCCAAGTCTTATGAGTTCTGAGCATCCCATTTTAGGAAGACAGTAGATCAGCTAGAGAGATCCCATAAGAGAGATGGGACAGGGAAGGACCTCAAGTTCAGGAAGATCATTTATAGGAATTGGAGGTGTTCAGCTTGAAGAAGAGGTGACTCAGAAGCAGGGGAGATAGGAAAGCTGGCCTCAAGTATTTGAAAAACTGTCGTATGGCAAAGGGATTTGCCTGATTTTCCTTGGCCCCAAAGGGCAGAGCTGGGAGCATTTGGGGGTCAGGGTGCGGGGAAAATGCCATGACATCTGCATTTCAGTGTTCTGTTCATGAGAAATCTTTGAATGGGTTCCTGCCTCAGGAAACAGGAGCTTCCCTTCCCACTAGAGACTTCAAGAAATGGCTCAGCAACTTGTTGGAGATACCATTGGTCAGGAGAAGAGTAGCCTTGAGAGCCTTGGAGGTTCCTTCCATCTCAGACATTCTGACAAAGAGAGATGTAGATACAGGCAGGTAGATATTTTTATCTCTTTATATCTATGCATATATGTCTAAAGAAAGGTAAATATACCAATATCTCTATCCATCCATCATTGGTTTTTGGTCATTTCAGTCCTGTCTGACTCTGTGACCCCCTTTGGGGGTTTTCTTGGCAAAGATACTGGAGTGGTTTGCCATGTCCCTCTCTGGCTCATTTTGTAGATGAAGAAACTGAGGCAAACAGGGTGCTGTGACTTGTTCTATATTCTGTTCTCTGTATGTATACACATATTCCATATGTGTATATGCACGCATAGGCATATATAGACATGTGGACACATATTTACATATGTGTACACATGCATGCAGATATAAACACATATGTGTATATATAGGGCTGTGTGTGTGTATACACACACACACACACACAAGGCCCAGTCCCATGGTGAGGGGCAAAGGTAGCCAAGGATGGACAGAGTCCTTTAGTGGCTTCTTCCTGAAGTCAAGACAAAGTGGAACACTTGGGAGGGTACAGAGGATGTGGACGAGCACTGGACAATATGGGCAGACATGGGTGGGAGGGAACATTGATGACTTCACCTAACTACAAGCATGAATGAAGCTCGTAGGCCCTGTATGAGGGCATGGGGACACCAAAACAGAAATGGAGAGATCACCAATCCATTAGAGTCTTTGTGCAAACAGCTCTTCAGGTGTTCTAGAGTGGGTGGCTGACACACTTCCATCATGATGTCTGTCTTAAAGTTCACTTTCAAGCTCTCTGTTTCCTTTCTCTGGATGACACTGTACTTTTACAGTCATTTTGAAGAAAATCAGGTGATGAAGCAAAAGGAGGGAGAGAGAAAGAGAGAGAGAGAGAGAAGGAAAGAAGGAAAGTAAGGAAGGAAAGAAAGACAGGAAGAAAGAAAGAAAGAAAGAAAGAAAGAAAGAAAGAAAGAAAGAAAGAAAGAAAGAAAGAAAGAAAGAAAGAAAGAAAGAAAGAAAGAAAGAAAGAAAGAAGGAAGGAAGGAAGGAAGGAAAGAAAAAAAGAAAGAAAGAGAGAGAGAGAGAGAATTTCTCATTTGGCTAAACTACCAATGGTGATTGCCTTTTGAGCAGTCATCTTTCAGCTCCCGTCCACAGCCACAAGGAATCTGTCCAGGATGCTCAGAGCCTTTCCACTCAAAAGTCCCTCCAGGGCAGCAGGGAGCTGTCCCTCTTTCAGGACCCCTGCCCTGGCCCCCGGGCTCTGCCCTGCCTGCTCCCCTGCTCCTCACACGGATGCTGACTGTGCTGATGGAGGAGCATGCCATGCACCCCCTTGAGGGAGCCCTTGTCCCTCCCTCTATCTCACACCCTGCTGAGCCATTCTGTGCTTTCTGAGAGAAGGAGCCTGCATTATTGCAGCTTCACTGGATTGGAAGCCAGAACTTCTGATAGATGAGAAATGGGCCTATCATGTTTTCCTTTGGTTACCTAAGAAACTATCTTCACAACAGAAGCCCTCATAAATACTCTGGAGACACAGCAGAGGTTGGCGTGTGCTCCCTGGCAATGCCGTGTGGATCGCCTGGCCCATGTTCAGCCTCAGAAGACAAGCTGGCCAGGATTGTCAGTATTCGATTACGCTTGACCCAGACCCTCGGCTCCAGCTAGTAACCAGTTGCACTCCTTCCAAAGAGGGGAAAAGTGTGCCCCCTTCCCAGCTCCCATCACCTACTCCTGTCCCCCTTTGTACACCAGTCCACCAACTTCCTCCCCCACCTTGCTGACTTTAACTTCCGGACCTGAACAAAGAACTTGGATTGAGGGAACTGGGGGAAAACTCCAACCTTGGATGCATGACCTTGGCCAGTCTCTTGTATGGGATCCAGGTTATTCCCCTCTATACTGGGCATCACTATCCTCCAACCACTGGACTCCCTAGACTGCTGAGAAGAGAGTGATTTACAAACAAAGGGCTCAGAAACAGGAGTTTTATTTTCGGTTAATTTGTTTTGTTTTTTTTTAACATCTTCCCATCCTCCTATTTCTGTGCCTCCAGGATGCTCTCCTACTTCATGGTCACCCCAAGCGATGAGAACAGCAGCCTCAAATACCACCACCACAATAACAACCACCACACCAGTTGCAACAGTAACCACAAGCACCACAACAATGGCCACAGCAACAACCACACCAACTACAATCCAACAGCCTCACCAACAATGACAACATCAGCAGCCACCACAACAGCCTCAAATATCATCAAAACAACCACCACCACAACAGCCACAACCATCACAACCTCAGCAGCAGCCACAACAACAAGCCAGGGTTTTTGTTCTCTTCTTGGGAAACTCCCAGGTGTTGTTTTCATGGAATTCTAGATGATGAGAAATGCTGCCAGGGAGGGATCTCTGCTTGCTGTGTGTATCCCCAGGGCTCAGTGTTTACCATGCAGGTGACACATGCACCTTCTTGAAGTCAGAGGTCATGGCTCAGTTACTTTACGATCCCTTCCTTCCCCTGCTCAGTGGTACTCCTGTGCTCACAATAAGGAGGCACTTGTGTTATCTGCTCAGTCATAATGCTGAGAATCAATCAAGGAGGAAGCATGTTGCAGTCTTTCCTAGGCATTGTGCTAAGTGCTGGGGATACAAAGAAAAAGAGAGCCTGCCTTCCAGGAGCTTCCATTCTAAGGAGAGAGACCTACACCAAATAGATTCAACAGAGAACAGGTAGAAAGTAACCTGAGAAGGGGTGGCTCCAGCAATTGACAGGATGTGGAGAGATTTCCCACAGAAGAAAACATAGAGCTGACTTATGACAGAATCCAGGGATTCCAGACAATGAGGAGGGAACATCAGAGGCCTGGGGCACAGAACCATACAAAGGCATAGAAAGTAGAGACAAGGAGAAGTAGGCCAGTAGGATGGGACTATAGGGTCTGTGGAGGAGAGTAACATATAAGAAACCTATAAATAGAGACCAGGTTGTGAAGAGCTTTTCAAGACAAATAAGCAAATTCATATTTGATCTTAGAGGACATAGGGAATCATGAGAGTTTATTGAATAAGCAGGGGAAGGGCTATGACACGATTAAACCTCTGTCTTGGGAAAACCACTTTGGCAGCTCTGCGGAGGGTGGATTGGAGAGGATCTTGCAACAGGAAGATCTATTAAGAGATTTTTGCAATAATCCAGGAGAGAAGTGAGGAAAGCCTGAGCTAGGATAGTACCTGTGTGAAAAGAGAAAAAACAGGATTACGTATGTATGTGTGTATGTGTGTATGTATGTATGTATGCATGCATGTATGTACATATGTATGTATGAATGCACACACACATATAACATGTGAGTGTTACACACGGAGATACAAATGTCAAGAATTTACAATTGATCGTAAATGGGGGCTAAGGGAAAGTGAAGCCTCCAAGGTGATCCTGGGACTGATCGGGAACCTGGATGATTGGGAAAATGATGATGCCCTTGATGAAAATAGGGAAGTCAGAGGAAGGTGGATGAGTTTTGGGGAAAAGACAAGATTGATTTTAAGCATATTGAGCCTGAGGTGATTATAGAAAAGTTAGGTCAAAATATCCAATAGCAATTGGCAATGTGGACCTGGAACTCAGAAAGACTAGGACTTGATGAATTGATCTGGAAATCATTTGGATAGAAATAATGGAACCTGTGGGGACTGACAATATCACCAAATGAGACAGTATAAAAGGAAAAGCAAAGGAAACTTAGAAGAGTCTTGGGGGAACACTCATAGTGCATATCACCTGGATAAAGATCCATCAAAGGAGATTGAGAAGAGGTCAGTTAAGGAGGAGGAAAAACCCCAGAGAGCAGAAATGGTCTAGAAGAAAAGGGGGATTGACAGTGGCCAACATTGCAGAGTGTTCAAAAAGGAGGACCAAGAAAAAGGCTTCATATTTGGTAATGAAGAGATCATTCACAGAAATACTGAACAAAAACAACAGCACTGTATGTGGCGGGGGAGGGCTGGTTTTATGGGTAGCAAGCCCACCTTGGATTTAGGACAAGATGGGCTCAAGCCCTATCAGTTACTCATGCTATGATAAGTCACATTTTTGTTGAGTCACAACCTCTCTCAGTGACCCAGTCAAATCTCCAAGACGGTCAGTCATAGATAAAATGTCTATCTATTTTAGAGAATTGTACTTCTGCATTCTCTTACAGCAATAAAATCAGTAAGCCAGGAAAATAAGAAATAGCATTTCCATCTCTGGAAGTCAATCTGTGAAGAGTGCCTAGCAATAGGGTGGGAAAAGGACTTTTGGGATGGCAATAGAAACTAGTAGGGATTGCAGAGGCTAGAGAAGGGCACATTTAAGATGTTGGATTAGGAGCAACCACTCAACTGAACATTCCCAACATTCCTTTCCAAACAACTTTAAAATAACTCTTCAAATCAAATTTTGGAGAGTCAACAAAATGTCACTATGAGACATTTTTCTACCCTAAGACAATTTAGGAAGCAAAAACGGTCTATAACACAAAGGTAGAAGTGGGCCTTCTAGGTATCAGCAACAGCAGTCTTTGGCCTTGGAAGTTCTGTAACAGTGGTGGCAGCAGCAGCAGCTGCAGAAGTTCTCAGCCCAGAGACCATAAGGGGGATCAAATAATTCTTAAGGAACAGATAGATGGCACTGATTAGTACCTCTGTTGCTCATACACAGTTCTGGGTTGCAATTCCGAGGCACAGAAGAATTCTAGGGGTCAGTCACAAGGGAATATGGTCCTTGTCACAATTCCAGGGCCAAGAATAGCATTAGGGGGCAGAGCCAAGATGGCGCATAGAAGCAGCAAAGCACCACAGCTCCCACACAAACACACTAAAAAACTCATAAAATGGGATGCTAAACAGATTTTCAAGCTCCAAAACTCTCCACAAGACAGAAAGCACATCTGTTGCTACAGGCAGTGCAGCAGGTGGGGCTCTTCGCAGCAGTCTGGGAGCCACTGCAGAAACTCCTGCCGGGTCAAGCCCTGGGGCATCAGGCTGGGAACCATGGCTATAGGAGAGCTGATCCCCTGCACTGGAGGCACAGTTACCACATCTATCAGGCCAGAAGGAAAAAAAGGCTAAGATAAAGGTCAGTGGATTTTGCTAACTGGGGAGGAGAAGAGCGGGTCTGGCCAAACTGCTCCCAGGGCAAGGAGGCAGCAGGATGTAGCTGTAGCAGTAGGAACGTCTGAGAGCCGCAGCGGCTTCCACTGGGCTGCTTCAGAGCCCTCGACCTGCAGATAGCAGGGAGGCTGACGCGATCCATTGAGGCCAAGGGCTCTTGCATTGAGTGGCCTGGATCTGGATCGTGGTCTTGAGCAGTGGTCCTGGGGTGCGTTTTCAGTGAGCCAAAGCTGGGGGGTGGGGAGCTGCAGCATCCCACTAAGAGCTCCGGCAGCTGAGAGGGCCCCAGCGATTTGGGACAGAGCTTTCCCCCTCCAGGAAGCAGAGTTCCACAGAGCTAAAAAACCAAGCAATTAATAGACTGGCCAACATGAGAAAAAGGAAGCAGGCTAGGAACAGCAGTAAAACTCTAGAATCCTTTTTTATGGACAAAAAAGA
>CM053595.1:322746498-322773122 GCA_028646575.1 Pseudocheirus occidentalis
ACTGAATAAAGATTTGTAATGGAATAAACAAGAGTGTTCACTAATACTGTGTAATCCAAATCTTAAAAGCTCCTCACAGTAGCATTCTCTCAGAAATCTACTGCTGATTGGCTTTACAATCATTCTAATTTCTCTTCCCAATTTTTCTTCCACTTCTTTTATTTGTTTTTCAAAGTCCTTTTTCAGTTGATCTATAGCTTGGAGGCAATCTTCGGGTGTCTTGGGAGCATTTGGTGTGTGAATTCTGACTGTGTTGTCTTCCTCCCATTCCATGCTTTGATCCTTTTTGTCCACACAAAAGGATTCTAGAGTTTTATTGCTGTTCTTATTTTGCTTCCTTTTCCTCATGTTGGCCAGTCAATTAATTGGTTGGTTTTTTAGGTCTGTATTGCTCTATTTCCAGGGGGAAAGCTCTGTCCCAAATTTTGGGGGTTTTCACAGCTGCTGGAGCTATTAGTGGGGTGCTTCAGCCCCCCCAGCTTTGGTTTGCTGAAAGCACACCCCAGGACCACCACCCAAGACCATGATCCGGATCCAGGTTGATCAACACAAGAGCCCTTGGCCCTGATCAATCAACTCAGCTCCCCTGCAATTTGCAGGCCAGGAGCGCTGAAGCAGCTCAGTGGGGGCAGTTGCTTGTTATAGCAGATCCTGCCGTTTCCCCCCTTCTTCCTTGCCCTGGGGACAGATCAGCTGAACTGCTTTTCCTCCCATAAATTTAGCTTGAAAGCTTGACTTTCACTGACCTTTTTCTAATCCTCTAAATCCTTCCTGGCTTGATTCATGTGGAGATTGCTTCAGGTGCTGTAGATCTGCTCTCCAGTAGACTCACGCTGCGGCTTGGCTCCTCCAGTCCACTCTGGGGTCTGGCCATGGTTTTGGTTTCATGTTGGGCTGGCCTCGGCTCCCAGTATGCCACAGTGAGCCCCTCCTGCCGAGATGCCTTCAGTTTGAGATGTGTTTTTTGTATTTTTGTGAGTTTGGGAGCCCTAAAATTTGTTTAGAGTCATATTTTATGGGTATTTAGGTTGGTTCTGTGGGAGCTGTGAGACTTTGCTGCTTCTACACCACCTCAGTATCTTTGCCAAGAAACCCCAAATGGGGTCACAAAGAGTCAGACATGACCAAAATGACTTACCAACAACATAAAAGATAAATCCAGAAGAGACAAAAGCTAACTTTAGAAAGGAGGGTCTAGCATCTGGGAGGTCTAGATGAGGCTTTCCCACAAAAGGTGGGATGTGAGCTGAGTCCTGAAAGAAGACAAGAATTCTGAAAGATAGGGTTAAGGAAGGAGAGAATTCAGGCATTGGGAAAGCACCAAAATGGAATATGGATGAAGAAAAGCAAGGAGGCCAGTGTTGCTGGACCATAGAGTCCACCAAATGTGAGAAGACAGGAACTGGGCTAGCTGAGGAAGAGACTGAAAGAACATAAGACTATCCTGAAGGCAACAGGGAAGAGTTTGAGTTTATTGGGGACAGGAAGGGTGACAGTAATATCTGCCCTTTTGAAAATCACTATGGCAGCTGAGTGGAGAATGAATTGGAGTAGAGAGACTTGAGCACGGAAACCAACTAGCAGGCCACTGTAGTCATCCAGGCAAGAAGTTATGAAGGCTTGAACTAGATATGGCATCATCCTTCATTTCAAAGAGGACCAGTGACATCACCAGGGATGAATTGGATTGAAGTGAGGCAGAGCTGCCCAAAGACATCAGCCGCACAGTCATCAGTGGCATACCAGTGGCAGGATGAAAGTCTGGGTGACTGGAGTTCCAATGACTGACCAATCTCTAAGCGCTTCATAGTGGCTACTTCAGCTGCCTTCATGGCCATTAAAACAGATTGTTCTCATCTGCCCATTCTGTCAGGGGAAGTCTTCACATGCTTGGGATAGACACCCCCCTGTCTCACCAAAGGATTTATGGTGACTTGGTTTGGCCTCAACCAAGTTTGGCCCATCTTACAAGATAGTTTACAAGAATGTGGCCACTATGAAAATGATGCCACAGGTGAGAGCTGAGCAAAGGCAGCATATGAGCAGCCCTGAAAAGGGCTTAGCAAACCTCTATACCAGAGGTTCTAGTCCTCCCTGAACACCCCCTATACCTCAATGTGAGCAGAAAGAAGTCAAGGGAAAGGAAAGGAAAGGAAAGGAAGGACATGACAGGGAAGGGAAGGGAAAGGGAATGGAAGGGGAAGGAAGAAAAAGAACCGGGAGGGAAAGGAAGAAAAGGGGAGGGAATGGGAAAGAAGAGGAGGGAAGAAAATAAGTATTTTATCAAGTGCCTATTATGTACCAGGTGCCATGCCAAGTACTTTACAAATATTGTCTCGATAGAGGATAGATGTGGGAGATAAAGATGTAAAATGGGCATTTCATTGAATGGAACAGGCAGGGGATCACCTTGCTTTTCACTGAGTTGGCGCCCAATGAATTTTGGGTGAATGAGACTGAATTGAGACAGAATGGAGATTAATCCAAGATTATTCCAAGCTGGTGATTTGGTGACCTGGGAACTCTCCTTCTTTACCCCTGTCTTTTAGAATTCCTCTCCTTCCTCAGGACTCAGCTCATATCCCACCTTTTGTGGGAATGGCTCTCCTAGACCTCCCAGATGGTGGTGTCACCAATAGAAATGGAGAAATTTGGAAGAGGGCTGGGTTTGGGGGGGGGAAAGAGAATGAGTTCAGTGGTACTCATGGATGGAAAGATTGACAGGGATCTTAGATCTCATCTTGTCAGAACAGGATTTTATTTTACCTTTTGTTTCTGTTCTACTGAGAACAATGAGGTACAAGGGAGAACAGGAACTTGTCTGAGGTCACCTTGTTGGTTGGACATAGATGCTAGAATTTCAGCACTGGAGGGGATTATTCAATCCCATCCCACCTGAGACTCCCCTCTGAACAAACTGATCCCACCTCTACTCAAAGACTTCCAATGAGGAGATCTCTCCACCTCTGAGGTAGCCCAGCCTACTGTGGGGTCAGTTGCTTTATGTGAGGGAGTTGTTATATTTTCCACTGAGAAGCCTAAATCTACATTTTTGCCACATCTATTCCTCCAGACTAGACACAGCCAATATCATATCTCTTCCATCTAATAACATGTATGGTATTTAAGGACAGTATTTATCAGGCCTTTTCTTCCTGACACCTCTTCCCCTAGTCCTCTTCTCCAGTCTAAACATTCCCAGTTTCTTCAACAGATTGTTCAGATGACATGAACTCAAGGTCTCTTCACCATCCTTATGGCCATTCTCTGGGCTTCAGTTCATTAATATTCTAATATAGTGGCCTTCTCACCTAATATAACCTCCAGCTAAGTTTTGGTGGAGGCAGAGTATGGTGGGGCAATGAGCTCCTTCTTCCTGGAAGCTTTTCCTCTTGAAATGAAATCTGAGATTACATTAATTTTAATGGTTGCCATATCAAGCTGCTGTCTCACATTGAGCTTGTGGTACACTTAGACCCCCAGATCTATTCTAGATAAATTGATGCCTAATGATATCTTCCCCATATCATACTCAAGAAATTGATTTTTGAACCCGAGTATAAGTCTTTCCATTTATTCTTATTGAATTTCATTTCATTGGCTTCAACCCAATGTCTGCCAAAATTCCATTAGCTCCAGACCATGTCACAGTGTTCTATCTCTCCCTCCCAGCTTAGTGTCATTGGCATATTTGATGAGCAGCATGTCATCTGTGTCTTCATGCAAGGCACTGCTAAGAATTCAAATAGCACATATTCTTGGGGTCTCCCCTGAGGGGCTCCTGCCAGGTTAACATTGGACCACCAGCAACCACTCGTGAAAGGACCATAGATTTAGAACTGGAAGATCCCTTAGAGACAGAGACCAAATATATTACTTCACAGAGGGGAAATCTGGGTCCCAGGAGTTTCACTGACTCACCCAAAGTCACAAAGGCAAAATTTGAACTCAAGACCTCTGCCTCCAAATCCAGCTTTCTTTCCATTGTATCACACCACTATCTCTTTGATTTTGACATTCAGCTGGCTCAGAATCCAAGAAATTGTACCAACATTTCACCAAGCCGTGTCAACCTCATAAGGCTCCCAAGTGTCCTCAACCAGAGCAAAATATAGTTGAGAAATATTTAAGAAAATAACTAAAAACACAATAGAATCCAGATAATATTGATGTGATTTTCTAAGTCCAAATGTCCCCACAGTGTTCCTTATGTATGCATTAGTGTCCCAGCTTTGAAGTCAACATTTTAGAGCACATTTTCACAAGCATAGTAGGAGACTCTTTATCAAATACTTTGCTAAAATCTAGGCAAAATCTCTCTCTAGAATTCCCTTCACCTGCCAGTTTAGCAATCTGGTTTAAAAATAAAGGAAATAGGGGTGTTTCCTGATAGACTGAGCCGTCTTCTCGCATATCCACAACTGCCATCCTGAGTCTCCATTTGGGGGAGTCCCATTTGTGGAGAGAATTGGATGAGGAAAGCTGTAACTAAGAAGCCATCCGCCAGAGAGGCTCTCTCTGATATCTACTCTTTGCCAGTCCCTCAAGCCCACCACCCACCTTCCCTCTGAAATGCCTTTCCTTCTACCCTCTGCATATCTTGTTAGGACTCCACTGTTTACATGTTGTCTCCCCCTTTAGATTGTAAGCTCTTAGAGGGCACAGTTCTCTTTTGCCTTCCCTCATATCCTCAACATTTAGTATAATCCCTGGTATACAGCAGGTACTTCATAAATGTTCTCTCACTTGACCTACCTCAAAGGGTTGTTTTAAATGAGATGATACATGAAGAGTGCTAATTATCCCCAGTGCCATCCCTCCTGGCCTTCTCCCCCATTGAGCACCACTGGGAGAAACCGAGTCCCGAATTTCATCCTCGCACACTACCTATGACTTGTGATTTTGCAGCCATTCAACACTTTCATAGATGCGCCATAATTTATTTGACATGTGTAGCATATCCAAAGAAAACATCTCTTCGTATGGACAACCTTGTGGTCTTTGCCTGCCTTGGGATAGATGCCTTCTGCTCCTCTGTCCAAGGTTTTCAGCTCTGCCACTGGCTGGCTGCAGAGGCCAGTCAACCAGGGTCCCTGCCTGTTTACTTTGGGGGGAATTTAATCTGCATGCTACTGAGCCATTTACACTCAACTCATCCCCATGTTTTACTAGAGCCTGTGAATGACTTTTTTATGTGTCCTTCAGGCCATTTTGCTTAGAAACAGGAAGTCCCTATTCCTCACCATAAACAACCCAAACTCCACATGCTTGATTTCCCCACTAGACTCTCACTCAAGGTGTCCCGGCCCCACAGCTCCCCAATCTGGGGGCCCAAGAAGGAGGTGGGAGTGGGATGCAGGACTCTTGGAAAAGGCCTCCTGCCTTGGAACACTGCCTCTCCTCCAAGCCAGGCAGCACACACCTGGAACATGTCACCCCCTCCCCATGCGTCTTCTTGTCCTCTGGTTTGTGAGAATTAATAGAAGGATAGAGACCCCGGCCGAGTGATTCCTGGCTGGAAGACAGACTCCCTGAGCTCCAGGCCAGAGCACGTCTTATGTAAGGCTTAATGCTGCGAATTCAGGCAGGAAACGAGATTTATCCTTCTGGGAAGCTCTTGGCGTTGGCCTTCATCAAGGCCCACTGACTCTCTATGCTCCCTCCAGCTATCCCCAGCCCCTGGTTTTTGCCCAAACTAAGGCAAACGCAGAGCCTTTGAGGACGTCTGCACCTCATAGGAGCTGCCTCGTCTGACCCGACATCAGACAGCTGTGAGCTCTGGGCCAGGACGCCAGGAGGAGCCTCCTTGTGCATTTCCTTCTACGTCTCGGGTTCTTCAGCTGTGATTTGGGAGCAAAGGGAGTTTGGGCAAATGCCAGCCCCCAAACACAGGGAAGTAGATGACTACACTGTGTAGCTGAATCTCAAATGAGCAGCCACGGCGGACCATCAAGATACCAACAGCCTTCTCTGGGCTGCGGCAACACCTGTGGGTTAAGTAGGTCAGCTTTTCACAAGAAATCCAGCTTCGGTCATTAGGACGCGGGGCTGCAGAGTGAACCTCAGGAGGATGAATGAGCCATTGAGAACAAGGTGGCCTCCCAGAGACTGTTAACGGGAGCTGGAACAGCTCCGACATCTCTGTGGGGCAAGAGCCTTGTATGGCCAATGGCAGCCGGGTGGGGAGCCTGTCAGCTTCTCTTTCATGACCTTGTTTCCAACATACCTTTCTTTTCTTTTACGATTTTAACTGCACTTAAACCGGGCAGTGAAAGTCGAGTGGCTTGGTCTAGCGCCCACTTTTCAGTCCTGGGACACAATGCTATAGTGTTTACATGAGAGGAGTGTGCTCAGAGCTGAGAGAAAAAGGGCCACATTTCCGTTCACATCTGGCTCAGCTCATTTGTCCAAAATATCCAGTTATTAATGGGCTATTAATATTAGACTGCTTCTTTCTTTCTGTTCAGTCTGGGGTGCTCAAACACTCTCTTAGGATGATGGGGAGAAGCTCAGACAATTTCAAGTCACATAGGCAGACAGGGAAGAAGCTGAGAGTCAAGGACACACTCATCCCAGATTTGAATTCCAGGACAATTGGGACAGGTAGGGAGGCAACCACAGACAAATCACACAATGCCATTTCCTCTCCTATAGGACATAGATGTCTGTGGGATGCTCCAGGTGGAGATGCCCAGGAGGTGTCTGGGAACACGGGTCTGGGATTCAGAAAAGAAATCAGAGCTGGATGGAGATCTTTTGTAGTCATCTTATAGAGATGATCATTGAGCCAATGGGAGATTATCAAGAAAGGATGTAGAGAGAAACAAGAAGAAGAAAGGAAACATACATTTAGTAAATTATTGTTAATATTAAATATTAAATTATTGTGCACCAGGCATTGTAAGAAGTGCCTTACAAGGGTAATATTTAATCCTCACAACAACCCTGGAATATGTGACACTATAATCTCATCTTAAAGTTGGGGAAACTGAGGCAGACAGAGTTAAGTGACTTGCTCAGGGTCACACAGCTAGTATATATCTAAGGCCAGATTTGAATTCAGGTTTTCTTGACTTCAGGTCCAGTGTTTTATCCATTGCAGCTATTGGGGGCCCAAGGTTGACCCTTGGAAGAAACCTACAGTTAGTTGTCATGGTATGAATAAAAATTCAGCAAAGGGGACTTATGTGGAGTGGTCAGCCATCTAGGAAGAGGACCAGGGGAGAGCAGCATCTCAGCAGTCAAGAGGGGGAGGGGTTGGCCAACCCTGTCAAAAGATATAGAGAAGTCAAGTGGTCTAAGAAGAGGTCAGTGGAGTTAGCAGTTAAGACATCACTGGGAATCTTCCAGAGAAGAGATTTTAGCAGGGCAGCATCTGGGTGCAGGGATAATAGGAGGTCTGAAGAGAGATGGGAAGGTTTGAAATGACCACTACAGAGAATGTGGGTCAGAAGCCAGCTTGGAAAATTCTTAGAAGTGAGGGGAAGGTGAGGAGAGGGAGACAAGAAGCATAGACCGTCTTTCCTTTTTTGTTTTGTTTTGTTTTGTTTTGTTTTTGGAGGGCAGTTGGGGTTAAGTGACTTGCCCAAGATCACACGGCTAGTTTTTTGTGTTAAGTGTCTGAGGCTCAGTTACTCAGTTACTCCTGACTCCAGGGCCGGTTCTCTATTCACTGCGCCACCTAGCCGCCCGACCGTCTTTCCTAATGAAGCCTGAGAGAGGACAGAAGAGGGTAACCCCAGGGAGAGGCCGGCTGCACAGGGGGGATGGCTTTGGGGATGGCTGTTATTTTTGAAGGGTGGAGACGTTTTCATGGCTGCAGGCTCTAGGAAAAGCCCCACTGGCTAAGGGAAGATGGCAGATGGAAGGAAGAGATGGGATGATTGAGGACACAAAGAGATGTGGGAGGGATGGAATCAGAAACACAGAATTTCAGAGCTGTGGCTACTCTCCACCACTTCCCCAGTGGGCATTCAGCTGCTCCTTGAAGTGCTCCAGAGTGGGGTGCTAACTGGCTCCAGAGGCAGCTCATTCCACACTGGAACCACCCCTTCTCCTGAGGTAGCTTGTCCTGACACCAAGTTAGGATGGGTCACTTCAGCCCCCAATTCTGGGCATTTTCTCTGTCCATCTCCCCTGCCTGGGCTGCTCTCCCTCCTTATCCCCAGCTTCCTTCCAGTTCCAGCTCAAACCTCACCTTTTACAGGAAGCCTGTCCTGATCCCCTGTAATTCCAGTGCCTTCCCTCTGGGGGGTATCTCCAACTTAGCCTGTCCATATCTTGTTTCTACACAGTTGTTTGCATGTTCTCTCTCCCTTAGACCATCCTTGAGAGGAAACTGTCTTGTGCCTTTCTTTACATTCCCTGAGCTTAGCATAATGCTTGGCACATACTATGCACTTACCACATGGCACATGATGTTCCTTCAAATACTTGAACACAGGTATCACGTCCCCCAAATTCTTCCCTTCCCTAGGCTAAAAATTCCAATTTCTTTCAACTAATGCTCATATATCACAGAGGGTCCTCTCCACGCTCCTGCCCCCATCCTGCTCTGGATCTTCTCTGGGTATATCATCCTTTCCAAGTTGAAATGATCATGATGGTACAAGACTGAGCCAGATCAATGGTGTGCCCAGCCCCCTGGGGAATGGAGTGCTGTTGAAGGCCAGAGAGGTTGTGGAGTGTGGAGGCACAAAGACGTGTACTTCAAAGTCCCCAGCAATGAGGGAAGGTCTGGGAGCCAGGGAGCAACCTTTCTTGGTTTCTCCTGTGCCTGCTCCATCCCTCCTTTTCAGGCTTCTTTGCTCCATGGTCCACAATGATGGCAGCTGCCTCCTGTTCTGCATGAGCCCCAAAGCCCTGTCTTCCTGACTCCTTTTCCTTCCCTTAATTAAAAAAATAATCAAAATACCTGAAAGCCTTTAAATAAAGATATTGCAAAACAGAGTTTTTTGGGTTTTTTTAAAGCCTTGACCTTTGTGAGTCTATGTGACTGGCTATATTTCTCTTTCTATCTGTTTCTATCATCTTTACCTTTCTTTATCTGTCTGTCTCATTAGATTGAAAGCTCTCTGAGGTCAGGGACTGTCTTTTACCTCTTTTTGTATCTCTAAGGTTTAGCACAGTGACTGGCACATAGTAGGCACTTAGTAAATGTTTATTGATTGATTTCTTTGTCTCTTTCTCTATGTCTCTGTTTCTTTCTCTTTTTCTGTCTCTCAGTCTCTCTCTCTCTCAACTTCCATGGACTTAACTATCATCTCTATGCAGCTTGCTGCCAGATCTATACATCCAGCCCCAAACTTTAGTCCTGTCCATTTCACTGACTGCCTATGACATTTCCAACAGCACACCTACAGTTTTTCCAAGCTCAGCATGTCCAAAAGAAGGCGTATTGCTTATACCTAGAACATTTGTTGTTGTTCAGTCCTGTCTGACTCTTCATGACCCTTTTGGGGCTTTCTTGGCAGAGATACTGGAATGTTTTGCCATGAACTTCTCTGGCTCATTTTGCAGATGAGGTAACTGAGGCAAGAAGGGTTAAGTGACTTGCCCAGGGTCTCACAGGTAGTAAGTATGTGAGGCCAAATTTGAACTCAGGAAGATGAGTCCTCTTGACTCCAGTCCTGGGCTAGGTTCTCACTACTGGGGGGAGGGGTGTTGTGGGGAGGAGGAGTCTTATTCAAGTCTCCAGTAGACAAGATACCTTCTCAGGTCCTTCCCAGCTTGGAGAATCTATGATTTTATCCCCTAGTAGTATCAGAACTCCAATAAGAGTCTGTCCTGAAATTTTCAGTGTAGTAATATGTATACACACACACACATACACACACACACAGTACAGGGCACTGAGCTTCCCTTATGAGAAGGAATTCAATCCCATTCCCATTCCTCTCCACTCCAATGGCCTCCAGTTGCTCCAGTCTCTGGGATCCCAGGGCCCCTTCACTGTTCCACCTTTCCCAGCCCAGATGGATGGTGTGAGGGGCAGATCACATATTTTTCCCTTGCTGCAGAAGAGGTGCTGTAGAATCTCTGGTCTCCAGAAAGGATGTCCCTCACTGGGCATGGTAACATAATCCAGCCTGTGTGGAGGAGGGAACTTCAGTGATAGAGATGGCTTTGTTATTAAAAGTGAGCTCCCGCTCTCCTTGGCAGTGGAAAATTGTGACCCGGGTGAACATATCTTCCCATTGTTTATAACTTGTGGAAAGTCAACACTCAGGGTCTCTGGGTCACACAGTAGGACCTACATTTGTTTTGGCCATATGCAATTTATGGAACGGCAAGAAACAATAAAACATGAACTCACCAGTGTTTTCTTACCTAAAAAAAACATGGAACTTGTAAAATTGGAGAGATGATGATGATAAAGGAGAAGACAGTCACTTAAAAGGTTGGAGCTAATGTTCCCGCATTCTCCAGGGCCTGTTCATGGCAACCACCCACCCTGGGACTGCAGTGCTCTTGACCTCAGGAAATAGAAGGAAGGCTATTTCAATCAGCCATGATGGAGCTGTTCTTGGGGACCTGGCAAAGGGCCCTCCCAAAGGCAGCTCTTCTTTAGCACCAATGAATCATCCTCTCCCAGGGAAAGGAAGAGAAAAGACAGCCCTTGCAGAGCAGTGTGAAGAAAGACCAGCAGCAACATGCTTTACAGGTGCCATTGTTTGCAATTCTACACAACAAGCATTTACTAAGTTCCTTCTGTGTGCCAGCCTATGCTAGGGCTTCTGTGATGCTGCTCTCTCTTGGTTCACTTTTTCTGTCTTCTTTGCTGGGTAACACATGAGGATGGGGCTCCCACCCCTTCTTCATGGTTGTGTTCAAGTATCTGTCTTATATTCTCCTTAGCCAGGCACTGCATTGGTCTCTGAGTATACAAAGACAAAAATAAAACAGTCCCTTCCTGTTCTCAAAGGGATCAGTCTACTAGGTAAACCAAAGGGCATCTGGCAAGTACAAGGAGGTGATTGGGAGCCCATGAACATTATGGGGAGAAAGGGAATAGATAGCCTTTTGGATAATGATATTGGGAGGTTGAGTGGAAAATGGATAGGAGTGGAGAGGGGTTTGAGACAGGAAGATTAACAAAGGAGCTTTTGTAATAGTCTGGAGTCGAAAGGTGATGATGACGGTCTAAGGCTTACCTACTGGGAGGTGCTAGTTGGCTGTTCCAGGCACAAAGCTAATAGGAAGCAACACCTTCTCTCCATGGTAGAATGTTCCTCCCCCTGCAATTGATAGGAAAGCCTGCTACCAAAGTACATGAGAGTTGACTCATGGAATTCCCAAGGGAAGAGCATCAAGAAATCTCAGAGTGCTGGGTGCAGCCCACCCAGCTATGTGCCCAAGTGACCAGTGGCCCCTACTCTGCTGCGCAATCAGAATTTGAAATAAGATTCAACAGCCCAGTCCAAGAAGAAAAGGCAGGGATGCCCCCTCTCTTTCCATTACCATTCCTCTATCAGAGGAGTTAAGCTTCTGAAGATACTTAAGGAATCTTGATGAACTGCCTTGGTGGCTGAGCCCGGGCCAAGGGAAAGAACTCATCCCATCAGCCAAGGGAGCTCTTGTTCTAAAGACAGCCCAGAGAGCCTCTTGGGACCTCAGTTTGCTATCATTTTTTTTACTCAGTCTCAATTCTGAAATGCCTTTTGGGCTATTTCTCTGTTATTCAGAGAGACAAAGTTCCCAGGACCAAGGGCAGCCTCCTCCTCCTCTACTCTGCCTGGTCAGACCTCACCTGAAGCATTGTGTCCAGTCTAGGAGCCACGGTTTAAGAAAGGACATTGACACACCAGATACTGACCTGAGGAGAGAAGCCAGGAAGGGGAGGGTCTGGAGTCCAAGGCATTTGGGTATCAAATTAGCCTAGAGAAGAGGAGATTGGCTGGAGGTAGGAGGGCAAGGCTGGACAGCTCCAGGCCTTCATGATCATGTCGATATCAGCATTGCATGGTGTGTTTCCAGTTTGCAAAGCCTTTTCCCTACATCATCTCAGTG
Source organism: Pseudocheirus occidentalis (assembly GCA_028646575.1). NCBI lineage: Eukaryota > Metazoa > Chordata > Mammalia > Diprotodontia > Pseudocheiridae > Pseudocheirus > Pseudocheirus occidentalis. The sequence continues at coordinate 322,758,508 of CM053595.1, forward strand.
GATTTCCACAGCAAGGTTTCTAACAGGGGCTCCCCCTGCCCCCACCCATTTTATAGAAGAGGAATCTGAGACTATCTTAAGGCAGGATATGAACTCTGGGCTTCCAAACTCCTAACCCAGCCCTAGAACCACTGTACCACCTAGGCTGGCAGAGAGGACAGCTAAGGCTGGAGCATGGGAAGATCTACCTGACCCAGGGTGAAATGGGCTGCCTCTGGAGCTGGTGGCTTCCCCTTGGTAGATGACATCAGGCAGAAGTTGAGGGACCCCTGCATGAACTGACCTTTGTCACCTTTCAGTTGCCCTCCAACTCTCCCATTCTGGGATTCTAGGATCAGAAAGATAGATTTGGGTTATCTCTAAGAGAACTTCTAACAGTGAAAGCCTACCTCTCTGGTGGTGTCCTGCTTGTGAGAGGCCACTGAGGAAAGTCTGGATTCCCCTTGTCTAGAAGGGAGCCATGATCCAGCCTGAGTTGAGATGTGGGGTTTTGGGGGAGCCTTCTACTGTTAAGTCTCCCCTGGACCCCCTACCCACCCACCCAGGAAGTACTCACATCACACACATAAGGAACTGCTTTCTCAGGCAGGCTGGATCTCATCACTGTCCCCTGCCACATACCACACCCATTTCTCAGAGGGCACGCTGTCATCTGTTCCATGGTGTCCTAGAAAGGACATTGGTAAGTGAGTGAGGACACCCCAGCTGGTATGTCCTCATTGTCCCTCATGTGCCCACCTGGGCAGATGGCTTCTTCCCTCTGAGCATATACTTCCTGGAGAGCAGGAATGTTTAACCTTACTTTGCATGCTCAGTCCTTAGCATGTCTGGCACACAGTAGGTGCTTGACTTAGCTGTTTCTGTCCAAAAGAAGAAGAGGTTGACCTGAGTGACCTTGTCCTGGTCCTGCCGGGCTCTAAGTCTCCATATGCATTGGCTGGAGCATGCTAAGGGGCAGGGTCTGATTCTCTTCTGGAATCTGTGTCGTGCCTGGCCCTGGGCCAGGCACCAAAGGGTGCTGGAAAAATATTATTTGATGATGAACTCTGATGCGGCCATTTGATTTACCAAGCCATGTCTGTAAATCAGACCTTGGAAAGATGTGTCAGTATGTTCCTCTTTCTTTCATGAATGTCTTCAAAGGGAAGCTAGGTGCTTGGCAGGCAGAACCTTTCTGTGGCCAGGCTTGGGTCCTGAGGACGCTGGGGCTGGGAAGATGATGTATATTTGTATATGTCTACATCTCTTTGGGGGATCAAAGAGGAACCGTGGGGAGAATGAATGAAGCTGGACAGCAGAGGCCCTTATCAGCCGGCTTGGCTTCATCACAAACGATGAGGCTTCCTCCCCACAGCTCACACCCTTCTCCTTGGAATGACGCCTGCCATTTGCCTCCTGCATGTAGAGGCCAAGGGCCTGGCGGACATGGTCAGGGAGGAGGGGCGGAGGGAAAGGGAATCCTCTGGCCCACAAACACCCCTTTCCTAGCCATCCCTGCCCCTCTGCTCTGCCATGGCCGGATTCTCCCCTGCTCTGCTCATGAGATTTTCACCCCGTGGATTCCAAGTATCCGTCTTTAACTTGCTTTGACATTTCATCGAAGCTCTGAGACTGTCCATGGATAGACTCCCTCCAACAGGAGAAGAGGCACCCCATCCAGGCTTGCTTCTTCTCTGAAACCCTTGCCTATGTGGACAGTGTTTTTACGATCATTTTCCCCAATGGCAATGTTATTTTATTTATTTTTATTATATGTTTACAATGTTATTTCATGGCTGTTTCCAATGGGAATACTTTGATTTAGCATTTATGCCCCCCCCAATATCCTCCCCTCTTTCTGATGCCTTGAGATCCAGTCCCTTATTCTTTTCCCAGTCACATTGGCTTTACCACGAACCTCCTCTGTCTACACTTCATCTATTAAGTTGCTCTTCTCAACTTTCGTTTTGTTAGTTTTATTTCTCATGTCTCATTAAGGAGCGTCGTAAATCAAGGCACAGGGGCCGCACTGTTATTAATGGAGAAATGTGTATTGGCAGATTTTTTCCACTTTTTATTTCTTGTTGGACCTTTTCTCATTTCGTCCTTAAATGCCCCCAGGCTGATCTGGCGTAATGGAGTCTCATCAAGGTCCCTATAAGTATGTACACGTACACTTCTTTCTCATTGGTTTATGAGATGATATCGTTAATCTTCTACCGTCTTCAAACCTGATGCCTTTTGTAATGACTCCTAAAGGTCAAATAGTAATAATTATCAATCAGAGAAATCTAAGACTTAGAACATTCACATGCATTGAGTGTGGTCTGGGAGTCTGGCCTAGTTTCCCCACAGGCCTATGCCCAGGAGACATCTCAGGTGTTCATTAAAATCGGCTCTGACCAGCAGAAAGCCCCTGTGCCCCATCAGGGATCAGAGGAAACCCTTTACCTCTCAGGGCTGGCCAGAGACTCTGGCAGAGTCCTAACCATTTTGAGGAGTCCCCTAGAACTTATTCCAGTACCTTGTGTAGTATGTCCTTAATAAATGATTGCTGACTTGGCATGTACTGAGGGGAAATGTGTCCCTTTGCTGCCCGCTCTCTGAGACCAAGGAGAGTAATCTTGGGGCAGTCCCTCCCTATGTGGCAGCCCTTGAAATCCTTGAATGCATCTCTCATGTTGGCAGGTCAGATGTCCCCATTCCTTTCAGCCCATCCACACTAGGCATCCTCTAGAGGTCCTTACCCGTCCTGGTTCCCTCATCTGATTGGCCTTAGTGCTGCTATCAAAACCTTGCCCCAGATTCTACTTTCTCCTCTACTGAAGTTGCCTTCAGCTGATGATCTTATGGTGTGAAGATGACTGAACCTAGACAAGGGAGCACAAGGGTCTAGCCAGTCCAACAAAGCAGGGAAGGCTTTGTCTACAGATCCAGTGACCAATCCCATTCCTTTTATCTGAGGCCCAGCTGTGCCATATCATGGCAAGGCTTACAACGAGAGGATAAACCTCTGGGGGCATGGCTTTGTTTTCAGCCTTAGTAACTCATGAATCAATGAACTATGAAAGTACCTCCTTTGAACCAAGGGCTGCTCTATGTGCAAGGGGAGAGAAGAGAGGTCATGAGTTTTGTGCCAGTGGGGTTAGTCCACACCCTGAAAGCAATAACAGACCCCAGAAAGTGCCAATAGCAGAGTAATTCACATCATAGCCCCATCTGGCTTACTAAGCCTTTTATATGGGAGCTGAGGAAAACCTGAGGAATCTATAGGTTTAAGTGCTGGAGTAAGACAAGGACAAGGTTTGCAAAGAACCTGATCTAGGAAATTAGTAAACAGAGAAATAGTTCTGATCAAAAATCCTCAATATACCAAAGTGGATGGGAAGGAGAGCAGGAAGATGGTGGTTCCCTGATGCAGAAAGGATCTGGGATTATAGACCTGGGAGGGGATGGGGCCTTCAGCATTGCCTGCTCCAACTCCCTCATTTTGCAGGAGCCCCAGAAAGCTACATGGTTTGGCCAAGGGAGTAAGAGCTGGGATCACAACCCAGATAACCAAACTCACAAGCTTGAACTGGCCCCACTACTTTGGGATTGAAGAGCCTCTGCCAGGAGGATTTACCTGGTCATTGACAGACAGACACTTGTGCCGATTTATAACGTCAAAAGTCATTCATTGTGTGCCTACTAAAACAGTCACGTGCCAGGCTTGGAAATGCAAAGATAGAAGAAAACAAAATTAATTAAGATTCCTTGCCCTTGTGGGGTCTTCTCCCCAGCCTGACTCCTGGGAGCCAGGGCTAGATTTTCCTTGCCCAAACTCTACACCAATATCTTTACTTCCCTGAAGCCTGGAAAGGCAGTGACTTGCCTTCATTCTCCCGGTCAGTGAAGGACAGAGTCCTGTGGCTCCCATTCCTCCCACCCTCAGCTCAGCACCAGCCCACTCAGATACCCAAGTGTGGTTCAGGTAGAGCTCTTCCAAGACCTCAGTCTGATTGCTGGACACTGGGAGTTCTAGCCCCAGGTCTCTCACCCAAGTCTTTGTCCTTGTAAAGTTTCAAATTCCAATACATCAGAAGTGGATCACTTCAGGGCTTTCTGGTTTCTTTGCCTTGAGAGTTGGAGTTCCCTGGTTCCTTTTTATAAAGGCTGGCAGAGAATGGAGGTGAAAGGTACCAGAGAGTTGATCCTGCCCTGAGAGCAATGCTCTAGTTCTAAGGTTCCTCTTAGCTCTGACATTCTGTGTTCTATGTTCTAAAGCCCCTCCTGGCAATGGCACTTCATCCTTTGGGGATGTCCTCTCTTTGGCCTAGTGACCTTTCATTTATGGAGCCTACAATGTCCCTCTACCCTCTGAGATACTCCAATAACCAGGCAGTGGCTTCTTGATCTAGGGTCTGACATCCACATCAGTGATCCTGGTTTGGGCATTTGCCATCACCCCAGAGGAGAGAAGAGCATCTTCCCCAGAGCTGGAAAGGCAGCTTGGGAGCACAAATAGGATTCAAGATCGGGAGTCAGGAGAGTGCAATGGGGTTGAATCTGGTCTCAAACACTTAGGGTTTGTGTGACCCTGGGCAAATCCATCTGCTGCTCTGGGTCTTGGCATCCTCAGCCATACAACCAGGAAGTTGAGTTCCCTAGTTTTAAATCTATGGTCCTTGGATCTCCAGCAGCTCCTAGGGAGGACCTGAGGTCAGGCACCTGTCCATCCACACGCCAGGCTGAGCATGGTCCCGGGATTGGCTGTGCCCTGTGATGAAGGCTCCTTTGTGCCTCCCTTGCACAGACAGGGGCTGAACAGGCAGAGACTCAAACCCAGCTTCTGTTCTGCAGCATCATCGGGGTCTCCAACTTGGAAATGTGGACCACAGCGGGCAGAAGTGGTTCACAGCCAGTGTCAAAGGCCTGGGGATACTTAGTCAGAGAGATGTTGGAGAATGAGCTGGGGGAGGGCAAGGGAGAGAGTGTTTCTCTTACACCAAGACTTGTCCAACAAGTTACTTCAATAACCATTGATGCCTCTGAGTCCCTTGGAGGTCCATGTAGTGGGTCCCTTCCAAAAGTCATATCAGGTACGCCATGGAAATAGCTATATTCCCATTTTCCAGATGAGCAAAGTGAGGTTTACCAAGGGCTCACTTGGTGAGTAAATGGTAAAGCTGGGATGTCAGCCTCCAGTCTTTTCCATCCCACCTCAGCTGGACAGTTAGTACATATCCATGAACAGACACAAAAGAGAAGGTATACACAAGTATAGTTTGAAAAAACAAATATAAATATGCTTTAATTGTTTTGTTAGGCTAGTCAAGATTAATTAGGAGTCTGAAGGAAAAACAAATATGAGAAACTGCTGTGCTTGACTTGTGCCCCCCTCCCTGCCTACCGGGGTCTCTGCTTTATTTTGGCCAAGAATGGGAGTTTATGATTTTCCAGGAGAGAACACTCTCTGACCTCCTGGGTTCGAGTTTGAAATTGAGCCTCTGTCTTTGGGGGTTCGAGGTGGTTTCTGGCTCATAGTAGGATATGATTTCCCAACTCTAAGGAAAAATGCTTACAATGCCTTCCCAAGGAGCCCAGAGGGGATTCTGGCCGTAGAGAAAGTCAGGCTATTTGGATGAGGCACAAGAAGGGAGAGGGGACCACTGGAGAGTTTTTCCTTGAAATGCTGGATGTTCAGAAGGTGCCAGTGACAGTCGGTCCACCAGCATTTGGGGAAGCGGTGTCTGCCTGTCTCATGATGACAAGCATCCAGTGCAGTGGCTCATACTGGTATACAGCTTTTAGATTTGCAGAGAGATCACCTCCCAACAATGCAGGAAGCTAGAGAAGATGGGTATTCTCACTTCCATCTTATGGAGGACAAAACTAAGCCATGGAAAAAGACAGACTCCCCTGAGGGGAGCCAGTGAGGGTCAGATTTCTCTGTCCAGCCTCAGCATGTGCACTGCCAGTGTCTCCCACACCCCTCCCCCCAGTCACGAAGGGCCCCCCTGGTGCCCTGAAGGGCAGCGGTACAAAGCCAGGGGTGGCCCAAGATCTATCACTGATAGCTCCAATTCTGATGCCCCTGGGCTGTGGCACCCCAAAGTCACATGGAATCTGATAAATATACCCATGTGCCAGAATGGAAGAAGGTGGGAGAGACCAGCTCCCCAACCTCTGCTCACTCCACCCCAGAGCTTCCTGACCCAAGACACTCCCGGGTCCAGCCTCTCCTTATCTGGACTCCTGGAGCCACCTCGGGGTTCACTGAGTCAAAACGTAATCTGAGAATCCCTGAGCAGGACTCGGTGCCTGGCCATGAGATATCAGGGCAGTATAGAGAGAACATTGACTCAGCAGAGCTTAGCTTCTAATCCCAGGCCGGCTGCTCCCTCCCCAAGGAGTGAGGGGCTACCTGGGACATTCCTTTTTTTTGGAAGGGCCTCAGCATCCTGCTGTGATGATGGAGAGGAAAGGCTCCCTGGGCCCTGAACCTTATGGGTTGAGAGCCCCAAAGATCACACCAATTGCCCTGGGCAAATATAGTTCTTCTCTGAAAACTAGAAGGGCTGGACTAAGCTGTGTCTAAGCTCCGTTCCACTGCCCCAGTCTGTGGCCTCTGAATTTCTGAGTGTGGTCACCTCCTGGCCACCCTGATGAAGCCTCCCAGTGAGGGACACCCTCTCTCAAGTTCCCATCGACTGTTCTCTTCTTCACCAGGTTCCTCTCTCATCTCCCCCCCGACCCATTCAAACAAACCTCAGTGTTTTTCCCTCTCCTATCCCCTACCCCAAAGAAGAACAATCCAGAGCTTGTTCACATGGGGTGAATTTGTTCTGAAAATTCTGTTTGCTTTGCGTGTCTCCACTGGGCCAGGCCCAGCAGGCGGACATTCCCGGAGGTTCTGGGGGTCACCCCTCCTGCTGCCTCCAGGACCTCTCTTCCTGTGAGCCCTCCCGGAAGAATGCAAGCTGGTTCACAGAGCCTGGTGGATGGGGCAGAAGGCATGCCAAGAAGGAGCAGTGCCTCCCCAGCTTCTGGAGCTGGGAAAATGCCTCTCTGGGAGTTCTCATCTGACAGGCTGGAGGGTCTCCGCACCTCCTCTGGTCTCCTAGGAGTGTGAGGCTGTGTGGACTGAGCCCAAGGGGAGCCTTGGCTGCCTGGGACCATGTGCAGACACACTGTACACTGGCCCCGGTGTAGTGATGTCACTGGGGTCCTCTGACTACGGAGAACATACAATTGCGTCCCAAAGGGACTGTAGAGGCCCTTGGTCACACCCCCTGATGCTTCTGAGTAAATGGAGGCACAGAGAGAGAGAGAAAGACAGCTGCTGAGTCACACAAGCTGGTGAGTGAGGCTCTGGTGAATCCTGCTGCTCGTGGAGCTCAGGCTCCACAAGGGAGCTCCTGCTCCTTCCCTCCCACAAATGCTGGGTGAACAAGGACAGGAACAGTTCCTGCCCTCTGCAGCCTGGGCAGGAGGAAGCAGATCATGTAGAAAAGGGAAAAACAAGGCACTCCCAAGTGGAAAACTCCCTCACCAGTGCAAGTCTTTCTGCAACCTGGAGTCTTGAAGACTTTTCTGAGACATCAGGAGGCTGTGACTTACCCAGGGTCACAGAGTCAGAATGTGTCACCAGCAGGACCTGAACCCTGGTCAAGCTTTTAGTCATGCTGCCTCTAATCTTTCTCCCTCCCTCCCCTGGCTCTGTCTCTCTCTCTGTCTCTCTCCCTCTGTCTCTCTCCTCCTCTCTCTCTGTCTCTTTCTGTCTCTCTTTCTCTCTGTCTCTGTCTCTCCTCCTCCTGTCTGTCTGTCTGTCTGTCTCTCCTCCTCTCTGTCTCTCTCTATCTCTGTCTCTCTCTGTCTCCCTCCTTCTCCTTCTACCTCCCTCCCCTCCCTCCCTCTCTCTCTTCCCTCCCCCCCTCTCTGTGTCTCTCTGTGTCTCTCTGTCTCTGTCTCTCCACATATACAAATGCATACATTATTCATCAACTTAATTTTTAATATATAACATACAATAAAGACAACACATGTCTATATTCATACATGTACACACATATGCCTATTTATGCATACATGCCTGTGTGTATAATACACAGACACAATATGAAGTGACCTGCAGGGAATGGCCTGGTGGGGAGGAGTATCAAGAAAGGCTCCAGAATCCAGGGAGCCCCCAGGCTTTCGAAGCCTCAGAGCACTGGCCAGAGAGGAGCTGCCTTCTGAAAGGCAGAGGCAGTCCCTGTCTCCTCGGAGCTCACAGTCTAACAGGGCAGACAAGATATATGTAACAACACACAACTTGGTTATGGACAGCAGAGACTGGTAGTGGTCAGAGAGGGGAGGCTTGTTCTGGGGGGCTTTGGAGGAGAGTGTGGGAAAGGCCTCCTGTCAGGGGGGATTGGGGCTGGGGCTTAAAGGAATCCAGAAGGTGGGAGGAAGCTGGGAGAGCATTTCAGGGGCGTCTGTGTGTGTGAGAGAGTGTGTTTGTGTGATGAATGTGTGCAAGTATATGTATGTGAGGATGTGTGTTTGTGAGTATGTGTGGTGCGTAAGTGTGAGTGTGTGTTATGTGTGTGTCATTGTGTGTATTTTGGTATGTCTGTGTCTGTGAGTGTGTGATGTATGTTTCTGTGAGTGTGTATATGTGGTGTGTCTGTGTCTGTGTCTGTGAGTGTGTGTATGTGGTGTGTCTGTATCTCTGAATGTGTGTGTGTCTGTGAGCGTGTGTTATGTGTGTGTCTGTGAGTGTGTGTATGTGGTGTGTCTGTGTCTGTGTCTGTGAGTGTGTGTATGTATAGTGTGTGTTGGGAGGGGGTGGCACGGTCATTTCAAAGCTGCAAAGTGGGCAAGGCCCAGGTCCCTGGGTCACAGAGTACATGGAAGGAGGGGAAAAGTGTGAAAAGACTGGCCAGGTGGGCAGGGGCCAGGTTATGAAGGGCTTTAAAAGCCAATCAGAGGGTTTTATGTTTGATTCTGAAGGCCAAAGGGAGCCACTGGAGTTCACCAAATGGAGAGGGTGTTGGGAGGGTCAGAGCTGCACTTTGGTGACTGGATGGAGAATGAGTGGGAGCAGGAAGAGACCTGGGGTCTGCAGACCCTCCCCACCAGGGGCTCTGAAAACAGTCCAAGTGTGGAGTATGAGGCTCTGCCCCAGGGCAGAACAGTGACCTAGGAGAGAGCTTCTGACTCACAGGACTTGCACCAGGTTGGTTATGGAGATAAGAGGGCATGAGGAGTCAAATCTGACTCCAGGTTGATGCCTGGGGCACTGGGAGAATGGTGGTCCCCCAATGGTCATAGTAGAATTAAGAAGAGAGGAGGGTTTGAGGGGGAAGGTAATGAGTTCAGCTTCTGATACACAGGGAACATCACTCAGTTGGATGCAAGACAAGAGGTCAGTCGAGAGAGGAGTTGAGGTCTGGCTTCATCTGAATGAAGATGATAATTGAACCCATGGGAGCTGACAAGGCCACCAAGCCAGAGAAGATGGAAGGAGAAGGGTCAGCTGTGGTGAGTGGGCAGGAGCCACCAAGAAGACTTCTCAGGAGTGTTCAGATTTGGAGTCAAGGCTTGGAATCAACCAGCCTTCTCCTCATCAATTGTGTGAGACTGGGCAAAGCCCTTCCTCTCTTCCAAAGCTCAGCTATCTTGTATGGGTAACAAGGGCGCCAAACTCAGACATATCTGAGATCTGTCCCAGCTCTGCCAGCCATGCTCCTTCCAGCTCTGCTAATCTCCGTTCTAAGACCCATTTTGGCTCTCAAATTCTTTGATTTTCCAAGTCTGTGGAAGGATTTGTAAGGAAGATTATGCTTTCAGTGCATGATAAATCAATAAACTGCATTAAGGACTGGACAACCTTGGTTTTGCCATTAATGAGCACAACCCCTTTCTCTTTCGGCTCTATTTCCCTGTGGGTACAGGCAGCCTCTTAGGAGATGGTCTCTCAGGATGATTTCCACTCTAAGGTTTTATGCATCTACTCAACAAGAAGAAGTCAAGAAACTATTCATTGTCTGTGCTATGGACAGCAACAGCTCCTGTTCCTTGAGGGAGAAGCAGCAAGGACATTGCCAATCCCCCAGGCCAGCTCTCAGCCTCTGAATCCAGGACAGCTGAAATAGATTGTTGCTGGGACTCTGGGAGAATCACTGAAACTTTCAGGATGGTTATTTCTATTAAGCAGAATTCATCATAACCAGCACCACCCATTGTCGAGCTCATGGTTCCCCAGTGGTCCAAGAAGGGAATGAGGTGATAGATTGGCATATGCATGCTTAAGCTAAGACCTCCCTGGAGCCCAGTTGGGTGATTCCTGCTCCGTTATGACAGATGCCCAAGCAGCCCACCAGGACTTCTACCCCTAGCATATTGCAGGGCGCAGCACTAACTGCTGGAGAAAACCTGGGTGGGGGCTTCCTCCTACCCCCAGTCCCCAGTCTTGTCAATACCAGTCCAAGAAAATCTACCTCATTCTACGTAGGACAAAAGAGGCCTTCTGACCAGTTAGAAAACAAGAGAACTTGGAACGAGGAGAGCCAGGATCAAGTCCCAGCACCAGCACTAACTACGGTTTCTTGAAAGTCCTGTCCCTGAAAAGAACTTGGTTTCTTCACCTATAAAATGGAGATGATAACCCCCCGGGCCAATTCTAAGGGTCAGAGTTTGAGACAATGTGCATGAAGCCCTTTGTGAATCACCAATGTTGGTTATTGATTCTGAAAAGCCCACATTATTATGAAATAGTTCCTTTTCAGGTCTAGGGGACCGGCAGGAGAGTAGGCAGCCTGGTGAGTGCTCAGGGAGAAATGTGGAGTTTCAGATTCCCTGGGGCCCCACTGCAAATGGAATTTCCCCTCCCCATTGCATTTAATTGCCCAGGAGCCCTATCAAGCTTAGGGCAAATCGGGTCCCTGAAGTATGTGGTGTGGTTAATAGCAGCCTCTGCTAATGAGAGGTGCTGGCTCCAGCCTCCTGAGAAAGGCTCCTTGTGAGGTGGTTCCTGTTTTTTAAAAGAATGGTCCATAAGCAACTTTTAGTTTGCTTCACTATGGCCCTCTCCCGGTCATGATCACCCCCCACCCCACTCCCATCTCTTTTCCTCAGCCAAACAAACAGATATCTCCCCTTGGGCTCTCTACTGGCCCTTCGCTCATTCTCCTCTCCACAGTCTGATCTCACCATTCCCCTGACACTGCCCTCTCCAAGGTCCCCAATGCTCCCACTCCTCCAATCCAATAACCTGTCTTAGTGTCTTCTCTTCTTGACCTCTCAGCAGCCTTTGACACAGGGGTGGGAGGGATGTTAGTGGAGCAGATTTTCCTCTTCATACTTTCTCAGTAAATAGCAAATACCCTTTGTAAAAGTGAATTGGTGTTAATTGGCTAACTGATATTGGAAAGATACAAATGGCTAGATAATGTCAGGAACCCATTGGGTGGAGGTTTGCTTGAGATACCACTAGAAAACCCAGAGCCTTGGGGTGGCCCCAGAGCCCAGAAGGGGATATATTCAGCTGTCCTCTGGGGACCCAGCCTGCCATTGAGCAGAGATAGAGCCCCAGAGACCAGAGGGACACCAGGAAAGAGACAGAAGACCCTGCTCCTGCTCCCAGGACAGTGTCTTCTAGGTGCAAGACCCTTTTTCTCAGAAACGTCAATGGGTCTAAACAGGCTCTGGCATCTGTGACATCCCACTGCCTCCTTCGAAATATGGGCATTCCTGCCTGTGTCTCAACCTGGTCCTCTTCTGCCAGGCAGCCCTAGGAATGCTCACCTCTTCTCCCAGCCCTGGGAAGGCTCACCTTTTCGCCCTGACTAGTCCCATACAAAGATGCTCCCTAGGTGTTTCTTGGTTAGGATGGCATTCTCACTGAATGATCATGGCCTGGGAGAAGGGGAGGGGACTCAGAAGGGCCCCCCTCACTCAATCTGCTGTCACTGAGTTCCACAGCCCTACTTGTGTCCTCAATGGAGAACCCCAAACTATAGTTGGGGAGCATCCAAAGGCCCCCTTGAGTCCTGTGGGCCCAGCAGACAGGCCTTCGCTCTGCACACTTTGGGGGGCCATCAAGGAAGAGCTCCTGTTTAGCTCTCTCTGGGGGCCTGGCAGCCCCTGGTCTCCCTCAGCTCAGGCTCCTGGTGGACTCTGAGCCTCTGCCAGCCCCCAGCCCCTTCTGATGCAGTCAGCAGCTCCCACATGGCTCCCCAGGATGCAGGCAGCTCCCTGCTGCCCGCTGTCAAAGCTGGATGCCTGGGCTCTGGAATGTGAGCCCCACAGGCTGGCCTCCACCCTGGTGGCCCCCAACCCTACAGCCTGCCCTGCCAAAACGCAGCAAACTGAGGGCCCAAAGCCAAATATTTGGATTGAACATGAATGAAAATGTCTTGATTGATAGGAACTTTCTATATACAAACTCTTGGAGAAAAGACGGCATCCAGGCTGCCAGGCTGAGGTGGGAGTATGGCCAGATCCAGACCAGGCGCGGCTGTCACCCTCTTCTCCCTTAACAGGTGAGTTAGGAAGCTCCGGAGGGATGCCTGGTCACCTTCCCCACCATTCACCTTCCATAGTAGCATGGGTGGCCTGATGGGCAGAGCCCTGGGCTTAGGAAGCATGGATTCCAATCCTACCTTAACCCTGGAAGCACTGTGACCTTGCATCTCTGGGGCTTAGATTCTTAATCTAGAAAATGAAAGTGCTGGATCAGAAGGTTCTCTAAGGTGCCTGCCAGGACAGACCACTGGCTTGGAGTCAGGAAGACCTGAGTTTGAATCTGAACTCAGACACTTCCTGGTAGGGTGATGCTGGGCAAGCCACCTAACCCTGTTTACCTCAGTTTCCCTATTTGTAAAATGAGATGGAGAAGGAAATGGCCAACCACTCTGGAATCTTTGAGGAGAAAATCCCAAAGGGAGTGGCAAGGATTCAGACACCAGTGAAAAGTGACTACACAAGAGCAAAACCAAAGCCCCTTCCAGGCATAAATGTGTGATCTTGGGAGTTCTTGTATGATGAGAGAAAAGCACAGGGACAAACTTACTCTGAGAGGTGGGGAGGGGACATGGGTGGCAATCAGACCTGAGCTCTAGTCTCATGTCAGGCACATCCCAGCTGGGTGACCCTGGGCAAGTTACCCAACTTCTGCCTGCCTTAGCTTTTCCATCTGTAAAGTGGGGTGACAATAGCATCTCCCTCCCAGGTTGTTGTGAGGATCAGTCGAGGGCATATTTGTAAAGGGCATTGGGAGCTTCAGCTTTTCATTATTGCTACCACATTGCACAGGATATTTTCAGAATGGGGAAGGACACTGTATTGATAGTCATAATGATCTCTCTCTTCATCCCAGAAGTAGTGTGGCCCAGCGGGCAGAGAGCCAGCTGCCAAGTCAAGAGGATTCAGGTTCAAGTTCTGCTTCTGTGCTTAGTGACTGGGTGATCCTGGACTAGTCACTGAAGCCACCAGAGCCCCATCAGACAGACCTCTAAGAACAGAAGTTGTGGAGATGGTGCCTGCATTGGGAGCAGAAGTCCCATATTGGGAGGATCCTCCCCTGATTAAAACAACAAGCCTGTTCAAAATAATATCACACCGCCCCCATTCCTTTAGCATTTTATCAGCTGTGAAGGCCTCCCCCTGCTCCTCTTCCTCACAGTGCTGCACAAGAGGCAAAGATTCTCATTCCTGTTTTATAGAGAAAGAAACTGAAGCTCCAAATGATGAAGAAAGAGCAGGCAGTTTGTATGAGCACAGGTGTTAAATGTTGGAGTAGTATGCATTGTTCATGGGTAGGTCAAGCCAATATAAGAAGAAATGTCAGTTTTCCTAACTAATCTATTTATTTAATGCCATCCCAATTAAATTATTTTTAAAAAAATTCCCAGTTAGAAAAAATGGTAACAAAACTTTTTTGGAAGAACAAAAGGTCAGAAACGTCAAAGAAAGGGGGGGGATGGGAAATCATCTCAGTAGCATCAGACCTCACGCTACATTAAAAGGAGAGAGCACTGGGGAAGCATAAAATGGAGCATTTAGATGGTTTTATATTAAAACTGGAGGGAAACTTTCATAGAAAGTCTCTCAGGTATGATGTGATGGGGCTGAAATATTGTTGTGGTGGAGTAAATGAAGGGCTGGGTGACGTAGAAAACCATGGAGAGCCTTGGATGGATGAAGGAAGATGGTATCCCCCTTCAGAGAAACAGCTGACAGGCAGACACAAGCACAGTGGTCTTACAGAGATGTGCATGAGTGTGTGTGTGTGTGTGTGTGTGTGTGTGTGTGTGTGTGTAGTTGTAGATATCTATGTGAATGCATCTATATCTGTATGTAATTGCATCCTTCTTTGGGGGGGAGGGAGAAAAAATAAAGTAAAGAGTGGATAACAGTGAACAAAAGAGAAGCAAGGGGGAAAAACAAAGAAAAGCTGGCAAGTTTTGAAAACAATGTGTTATATTTACTATATACGTTTTCTTGAAATGACAATTTATTGTTTTGCATTGAATACTCTCATATTCTGCTGTGTAGGTTGAAATGTTTTTTTTTCTCATTTTGCATTTAAGTTTAAAATAAATAAAACATTTACAAAAAGAAAAGGGAGGGGAGGGAAGGGCAGGCAGGGCAGGGCAGGGCAGGGCAAG
>CM053595.1:322773622-322798555 GCA_028646575.1 Pseudocheirus occidentalis
GGGAAGGGAAGGGAAGGGAAGGGAAGGGAAGGGAAGGGAAGGGAAGGGAAAAAGAAGAGAGAAAAGAAAAAAGAAGAGAAAAGAGGAGAGGAAAGGAGAGGAGAGGGTGCAGAGCCAGGTGGGAGTCAGAGGACTGGCCTGGTCCCAGGTAGGGTCCCAGCCCTCTTTGGTCCTTAGCCTTCCCTCTTGCAGCATGAAGGCTTGATGCCACCAGAGGACTGTCATCTCTACTACAGAGGGGCAAATCTAACCCAGGATGAGGGTTCCCCACTCCTGGGCTGTGAATAAAGTGAGGATTTGTTTTCTTTGATGCCACATATTTGTAACCAGTGTTTGCTTTTGTTTTATTTTAACTTTAATTTAGGATTAAAACATAAATGCTTGCTCATTAAAAACAAAATTTAA
Source organism: Pseudocheirus occidentalis (assembly GCA_028646575.1). Taxonomy (NCBI): domain Eukaryota; kingdom Metazoa; phylum Chordata; class Mammalia; order Diprotodontia; family Pseudocheiridae; genus Pseudocheirus; species Pseudocheirus occidentalis. The sequence continues at coordinate 322,774,028 of CM053595.1, forward strand.
ATACCTTTCCAAATAGTGGGCTGAGTAGAGTCTCCTGTAATCCCATGGGTCCTATCATCCCATGAGGTAGCATGATTTGCCTAAGACTCTGCTTCTAGAAAATGAACCTAGTACTTCCATATCTTTGTTCACTCCTATTTCCACTGCTCACTGCTGCCTCATCTTTGCCTTCTAGCCCTGAACATCAATTAATCGAGATTCTGACATTACAGCTTAAAACAACCTTAGAGGTCCCTGGGCTAAGCCCTTTATTATACAGGTGGAGAAACTAAACCCAGGGAGGGGACATTTTCCCCTCCTCTGTCCAGGGAAACAGCTGGAAGCCAGGGCTTTCCCCTCTCATCCCACTGTCTTGGCTCTATCCCAACTTTGCCAAACATTCTCCCATCAATTGCCTCATTCTCATTTGGCTTTTGTAAGGTAGATTGAGCCGATGCTGTTTCCCCTATTTCACAGATTTGGAGACTGAGGCACCAAGTGGAGAATTCACTTACTCCAAAACTACCCAAAATGTCGGGTAGTGGCCAGGCCAGGAGTCGAACCTGGGTCTCCTGACTTGTGGGCCAGCATTATCTTGGCTAAATGTCTTCATCATGCCAGCCTCCATCCCATCGACTAACAAGGGATAACATTCCTTCCCCCCAGGGCCCAAAACCTCCAACCATCATCTGTAGTGATCTGAGCATTCTCTTTGTTTTCCATTCTTGGAGAATGAGGTCAATCCCTACTGGTTCTTTCCCACATGTGAGGGGGCTGGTCACCAGATGTTCTCAGTCTCCATGGAGGACAGGACCAGAGGGGCGGTCTACGTTACAACAGCAAAGAGCCTGTTCAGACAAAAGAAGGAATCCACTGAGTCAAGAATGAGGCCAAGCCAGGAGAGTTTCCTAGAGAGATGGTGGGCACCTCTTTCCTAGAGACATTTCCAAATTGCTACATCAGAGATAGAGGCAGGGTACTGAACATCAAAGTCACTTGAGGTCCCTCCCAGATCTAGTTTCCACGCAAAGCTCTTCAGAGACATCCCATAATGAGCAAAAAGAAGCAAATGAACTTTTAATTATTGCAGTATGATTCGTGTGAGGCAACTTTTTTGGACAAATGACCAGGACCATGCATGCCCATGGTGTTGGCTTTTATTTGTGATCTGTGGCCATGGGGGAAGGGGGACTGATCTCCTGATGAGTTCCCATCCAATTGAATTTAATTTTAATGGTTTGGGTGAGGCTAGAGAGATTTTCCAGCTCATAATGGAACTGAGCAGAAAAATTAATGGATGGAGAAGTAAGAGTCTTGATCTTCTCTTCCCTGGTCAAACCACCTGGTACTTAGCTCTCATACTCAATCATCCCATACCATGAACTCTGAAAAGGTAGACTAGGTTAGCAATTGTACATCGGTCCTGAATTCAGGGTGACCTTGGTTTAAAGTTCCCCTCGTCTCTGGTGTGCGGTTCCTTTCCCCTTGCCTGCTCAAGGGCATATGACAGGTAACCAGAAAGTCAAAATGCTTGGAGTGAGGTAGAGCCAGAATTCATCCAAATTGCATTCTAGAGACACGTCCAGCCACATCTACACTGAGCTGCTCAATTTGGGGTCTGCCTTGGATGTCCAGCTTTGCCAGCTTCTTACTTTGAGATCCTAGTACCTCAAACAGGAATCCTGCTTATTACTGAGAAGAAATAGTGCTTGGGACTGATCCAGGAAATTATCTCTGTTGCCAAATAACATTGAAGTTATCATGGGAAGAAAAAGCAACCTGATTTCCCTTTGTCCTAAAGGACAGTTAGGAGCCATGTGTATGGGAAATGAGAAGGAGGCAGGTTTCAGGTCAACATGAGAATGCACTTTCCAGTACTTGGAATCATATCAGAGGCTTCAGTTGCCTCATTAGGGAGTGAGCCAACTTCATCGAAAGCCTTCAGGTAAAGTAGGGGTGAGAGACTTCCCATACTCTGAAGCGTGGGTGAGATGCTCAGTAAGGTTCTCTCCACCACTTGGAATTCATGTTTCCACATTTATAGGAAGGCTCAAAGAATGCTACGGTTGAAAGGGAGACTGAAATCACAAGATCCAGTCAACGCATTTCAAAGATGAAGAAAGTGAAGCCTGTGGGTGGGATGTGATGGGGTCAAATTCACAGAGCTAATAAGGGGAAGACCTGGGGTTTGAACTGAGGGAAAGGGAGAAATGGGGGAAGGAAAATCTGGCTCCAGATTTTGGGTTCTTTCCCCTTTGCCAAGAGGCCTCATTTAGATCCTGGAATCTAAAAGTTGTTCCATTGACACTCAATGAGACTTCAAGGTCACATGACCAACAAGACAACAGAGCAGATGGTTTCTCTGAGGGTCATGACAGCTCCAAAAATCTCTAAAATAAGAATTATACATGAGAGGAAAAGTAAGTGTAGCTGTCTCTAGACAGAGCACCAAGGGGGAAACAACTTGATGAATTCACCAAAGGGAAGACTATCATTTCATTTCTAATGCAATCACTCACCTCCTCCTCTTCCCATCAGCTTCCATACTGGCAGGGCTGTGGCAGGGCTGCACAGCCCACTTCTTATCCTTGCAGATCATCTCCACAATTCCATTGCTGCCACTGAAGTTTATAGCAGTTCCCCCAATCCCCAGCACCTACCCTCAGCCCACCGTTCTGGGACAATGAGCAACACAACTCAGCTCTGCCCCTTGTGCCCCAGAGGATACAGAGCTATGTTTGCCATGTGTTAGTGGTGAGATAGAACCCTAAGAGTCAGAGGAAACTGGAGCAGAGCAACAAAGTATGTGTGCATGGGACTGGGCACCACCAAGCCTGAAGGAAAGGGGACTGGCATCCAGGTAGGGTTACTTCTTTCCCAAAAAGTCATTTAGGGCCAGTGGGAGAGGAATTCTCCAGTGTGGGAGGAGACAGAGACAGCTTTGAAGTCTAGCCCATGGAGGAACTGCCATCAGTAGGAAAGAAGTCATAAAATAAGAAATAGGAGAATGTAAAAGGAAAAAATAATAAAAGTGAGATTCAGAGAGAGAAAAAGAAAACCCTCAGTTAAAAATATTGAGTACAAGCAGCTAAACCGTTCCTGTCCTGGCTCTGGCTCTGGCTCTGACTCTTCAGATCTACTATGGCCCAATGGGCACCTTCTCCTCTCTTCAACTTATCAGTTCCCTTCTACCTACCATCTTCCTCAATTAAAGTGGAAGCTCCTGGTGGGTAAGGGCTGGCGATGTTTTCACTTGTGTTTGTATCCTGCTGTGCCTTAATTACTTGTGTCCTAGGGAACAGTTACCAGAGCTGGCTGTTTGACTGTCTATAAATAAGAACTCATACATTTATCTCATGCTACTGCTTGAAAGGGGGGGTGGGGGAGTGGGAAGAAGTGGTACCTTTGACAATGAGGAGCTGTGAAGAACTGGGTCTTCTGATGAAGAAAGACCATACATGTGTAAAAGGGTCAGGTGTGGGATGGGGGAGGGGGAGGGGGAGAGGAGTCAAATACTCTCCAAACAAGAGGAAAGACCACAACAGCCCAGGGGACCATTACTCTGCAGGCCCAAGGATCAAGACAAGTGTCCTTTGCTATTGGGGGTCATGGAGATGGTGCTACCAGTGAGTCAGTGCCTGGCTTATGTTTGCTGTATACGTGTGACTGTGAACTCAGGGAGTCAGGAAGGGCCAAGGAACAAAGCACAGATATGGGCAGGGCTAACAGCTTGAGAACATGAACCAGAGAAAGCTAACAAGTGCTGGAATGGCCGTTAGAACATGGGACAGAGAGTGTGTGATGTCAGATCATGCAAAGGAACAGAGAACAAAGAACGGTGGAGGGACCGAGATCTGTGGAGGGGGAACCACACAGGAGGAGGGGATCTGAGAATTTAAGATGTCAGAAATGGGAAAGACATATCATGGCTCATAGGCATGTAGATGGCAGGGCAGAGAGGGACCTTTGAACATGAGAATGCCAGGGATGGAAAAAGCATTTAAGTCCCTACTATGTGTCAAGCACTGTGCTAAACATCTTATAAGTATTATCTCATTATATACCCCAAAAGAAAATGCTGAGATGGGGAAGAAACTTAGAACAGAGACTGTCAGAGCTGGGAGGGAGCTTAGAACAGGGACTATGAGAGCTGGGAGAGACTTCAGATACTGGAATACTTCACATCTGAAAAGACCCTGCCTGAGTATGAGGTTCACTGGCAATACTTGATTGGCAGAATCCAGGATCATTTAGCATGAAAAACATTTTGCAAATCATTAAAGAGATGACACTTGTAATTGTAGGAGAAGGAGGAAAGGAAGGAATCTCAGGAGGATGTTGCTAGAAAATGTATATGATGACAATAACAATGTAGCCAAGAACGAGCGTTTGGCATTCATACAGCATTTGCTAAGCTCTAGGCGTAAATGCAGCATGAAGGTCACTTACCCCATCAAGATTCCAGGCAACTGCCTTAGACTAAGCCCTCAGGGTCTCCCTGATACCTCAACTCAAGCTCTTGGGTTAGGCTTGCCAAGTGCTTCACCCTCTGGCTTCCTTCCCAGCCTTCTCCCACTCCCCTCCCATGACCACAGAGACTATTGGGATGAAAGGTGGTGGTGGTCACTGATGGCCATAATTCTGATGTGCTGTAAGTAGCTCCAACTCTGTAGAATTTCAAGGTTTTGGAATCTCTTTCATCTCTTAGAGTCTGTGAGGGAAGGAGTATCAGTGTCACCCTGAGGGATCTCTGCTGGAAGTCTGGTCCCATGAGGGATGAATAGGTTTAGATCTTGTGAGCAGGATCTTTGTTCTCAGCAGGCAGGTGAAGGAGAGCTTTGGGAGCACATCACCTAGTCAGAGTTCCTGAAACCATGACCTGTCTGTGGCCACCGAGAAACATGGCTGCTTGATACTGTGGGGGAAATCATTCTCAATCTGAAGCTTGAGCCCAAGTCCCTGGAGCTCTGGAGACCCAAGGTTATAGTGATGCCTTTAGTCCATATCTCTTTTGACTACTCCCATTCCTCAGAACTTTGAAGCTTACACTGTCTTCCCACCTATGAATGTGAAAGGAGGTCCAAAAGGTAGTATTACAATCTGCTGTGGTTGACAGATGAGGAAACCGTGGCACAGACAGGTGGTGTGCCTGTCTCTGGGACTTACCCTCAGATATTGGGATCGGACATGTCTCCTGACCCCATACCTGGCATTCTCGTGCTTTTTTCTATCTATCCCCTTCCTGGACTCCAACTTTCCTTTGCCATAAGGTACTGTATAACTTACCCATAATCCTTACTCCCATTGGCCCTTGATGTTAAAAAGAACATTTAAACTAGACCCTTGTAATAGCTACCCAGCCATGCCATGGACCATAGTTCCACCATTGGGACTCCCACCTGGGCCATCTCTCCTTTGCCTTCTTCTTTCTTTGACCTTCCCTCTCTCCTCCTTGACTTGGCCCACCTCTCCAAGCCCCCTCCTTTAGTTTGTCTCCCCACTTCCCTGCTGGAATCCATACCCCCTGGTAAGCCAGCTTATGGAAGGACCCTGGAGTCTGTAATCAGAACCATCCTGGCTGACTCCATAGGAGGAGATATTCCCTGAATTTACTTGGCTTGAGCACTTAAATTTCACCCTAAGTTCCAAGAGTTTATAATGGATTTTTAAATTCCCAAACTCTCCTTAATGAAGAATGTTTGTGGCCCAAACACAGGATGAAATAAAACTTTATGGTCTTCACTGTGAGTCAGTGTAAGGTCATTAGAGTTGGCAGCCATTGTCTCGAGGGTCTCTGCTGAGGCGGGAGAGCAGTGATTCTTCAGCCCTAGCTAGCAAGCACAATCCATCCAAGTTCTGGGAAGGAGGGTAAAGAATGGACACTTTCCAGGGATTGAGCCCCCACACTCCAGTGGGAGGGGGGAGGAGGGATCCTAGCATCAAGGTGGGCATTCTGAGTCAGGCATGGTCCATAGGGATCTCTTCCACCACACCCCCAATGGATGGACATCCAGTCTCCTAAGGGTGGGTACTGAGTGCTGTGCATTCCAATATGCCTATATGGGGGTGAGATCTTAGCACAGGGAGAAGCCATGACCTGACCTCCATGCACAGAAAAAAGGGACAAAAGGATTGGGAGGGAGGAGATGGAAGGACTTCAGGGCAGTGGGGACAGTGGGGAAGGTGGCATATCAGGGACAGGACAGACCACCATTCAACAAAGCTGGCTCAGGTGGCCAGGTGCAGGGTCTCAAAGTGGGAGGGGAAGGAATTACTCAATTAGTTTCAGCATGACACATTTTAACATTTTTTCAGATGTTATTGCCAACCCTGACCCTTCATATCACTCATGGCAGAGGATGCTGGGACAGTCACTGCCTCAGCCTGGGAAGGTTTGTCTTTCAAAGTCTAAGATCCCATTCATCTTTTGGTTCCCACTTTACATGTGATCCCCTCAAACCTCCAGCTTTTTCATCTTAACTGTACTCTAGCCCATCTTCTTTCATGTACCACTTACAAAATGGAGTGTTTGAACCTGATAACATTCAGTACTTAGCTGTATCAAATGTTACCTTCTTCGACTCAGCTCAGTATTCCAGTCCATCTATGATTTTAGAGTCTAGCTCTTTTATTCAATTTGGTATCTACAGCTTCCTGGTTTGGCCACTCTGAAGTGAGTCAATCAGTCTTGTGTACCAGCCATTGTGCTAAGCACTAAGGATACAAAGAAAGACAAAAACAGTTACTGTCTTCAAAGAACTCACATTCTACCCAATGAGAGACAAGATCAAAAGGAATAACATGTATTTGAGATACATGTAGATCAGATACAAGGTAACCCTGGAGGATGAGACTCTAGCAGCTGGGAGACTAGAAAAGGCAAAAGACGGGATAAGATCTGATTCCTGATGGAACTCAAGCATCCATGAGGTGGGGATGATGAGAGAGAACCATAAACCTGAGCCAAAGTACCAACATGGAACATAGATTGCCATAGTGAGGAACAGCAAGGAAGCCAGTATGACTAACTCAGAGTGGTGTCGAGGGGAGTAAAGTAGAAGAAAACCCAGGTGAATGTTGAAAACTAAAATTTAATTAATGAATTAATATTAGGGAAAAAAGAATATAACAACTCTTCTACTGTCCTAAGGTCAAGGCTTCATGAGAAACACTACTGGAGAGGGGCGGGGTCCTCCTCTTTAAAGTCCTCTTTTCCCTAAGCCTGCAGATGTTTAGAGAACTTACTCTGAACTAAGTGTCTAATTGGAGACCAATGTGGGCTTGCCTGGGAGGCTTCCCTGGAAAGGACCAATCACAGGCCCACTGGAAAGGGGAGTCTCTCAATGGCATAGATCACCTTTGCTCACTCTTCATGGCTGGCCCAGGGGACATAGGTGCAGGATTCCAACACCTGAATAATGACTACAGTTTTCATTGGATTCAAGTTCTTGAGATTATGTGTCATTTAATTCTCACTTCAAAGCAAAACCTCCGAATTATCCTGTGCTAAAAGGCTGATACCACACTCTCAGCCTCAGAATGCACTGCACTTCCCAAAGGAAATGAAAAGCATCAGAGAAATTGGTTTTAGAGTCCTCATGACCCTGAGCACCAGCCCCATGCTCCCAAATCAATCACAGACTCAGCAAGTATCTCTGAAGCTCCCACTTTGTGCCAGGTACTGTGGGGGGCACTGGGAACCCAAAGACAAGATGAAGACAACCCTGTTCACAGCCTATCATGGAAAACTCCAACTAGAGGCTTGGTGATGTGTGGCGAATATCTAAAAGACATGGACAGGCTTAATTTGTGCTGACCAGTGCTTGGCTCCCCTACTTGCATACTCAGAGAGGAGAATAAGACAAATAACCCCCTGGGGGACAGATCCTCCTCCTCTCCCCACCCCAGCCCCTTGGGCTCTCTCCTTTTCCACTCTCTCTCCACCCACCTTTCATCATGGCTCAGCAGCCCATGTGTATGAAACCCAAGAGTGGAATGTGGGTGGGTTGGCTCATGTAATTAAACCCATGTTGTGTTGTATTCTTTAGAATTAATAAGGAATTCATCCCATTGAAACTCACCATGCCATCTTCTCTGTGACTCAAATTTCTCCAGCCCATCTCTCCTTTCCTTGGCTAACGACATTAGGCATGGGACTGTGGTTCTGATTAGCATTAGACTCTGTCTTCATTACACATTGTTCATTGCAAGAGCACTGAGATTTCCTGTCACTCCTTCTTCTGCTGTCTCTCTCTATTTGGGATGATTTTGGAAGATACTCTGATGGGTTAGGCAAGGAGAGCCCAGTGATGAGTGCCATTCTCTCTCTGGTGTGTTAGAAACAGACCCCTCACACCACCAGGGGATGCTCGTTTCACTCTCTCTTTTTTCCCCCGACCTAATGATAACTCTTTACTAACATACTCCCATCCAGTGCAGGAGTCAAGATTCTCCAGCTCAGAAAGTGGGAAATAAGGCATGAGGCCAGATAACCTTGACTTTGAATTTGGGTCAGACTGTGAAATGGGAGCCACCCTCTCCCTGTCCAATGGGACCTGGTCCACATCCTTGACTTCCCAATTGGGGTTTCTGAGATTCTCCAGTAGCCATATGCCTACAGTTGGGGACATAAAGGCACTTGAGAGGAATCTGGTAAGTTATTTACATGGAGTATGGATGAGATCTGTATGATAAGTTCAAAATGGAGACCAGAGTTGATTCAATGTGAACAGTCTCTTTATTCCAGACAAGTACCTGACTGTCAGGTAGCTTCATAAAGTGTCTGTCATAAGGCACTTAAGAAATATGTATTGCCTTATGGAGTCTACCTCCATAAGGCTCAGTGTCTCCTTCTATAAAATGAAAGGTTGGACTACAGGATCTATGAGCTTCCTTCCAGTTCCAAACCTATGATTCTTTGAAGCCCAGAGAAGTCACTTGTCAGGTGAACGGCTGACCTGAATTCATATGGTCCCAGACCCGCCCCAGTGGCAGAGACCTGGGAAGACATCCTGTTAGACCCGGTCATATAAGAAAGTTCTCTGACCACATTCACCACCCTTTCTGCCATATCATTCGATAGCCCAGGATATTCTCTTTCCCTGGACTGTTGCAGGTAGCGGTCCCCCCTCTGCTGCAACTACCTCATCACTCACATCAGGGAGCTCCCCAAGGACAGTGTCTGTGCCTCTGTTTGCAGGCCCAGCCCCAGGTATGGGGCCCAGCACAGAGCAGACACTTAATAAATGTTTCAGCCCTGATATCAGCTGAGCCACCTGGTTCAAATGGAGCCTCCTCTACGGCCCACTCATGTTAGTCTGCTTCCCAACTTCCTGGGGTGTTGTCAGGGCTCTGGCTCTTTCTGCCCTAACAGAGTCAAATGCTGTCCACACCTTGGCAGGAGGTCGCTGCAGGATGCTCTGAATTCAACACCCATCCATTGTGGCCAGCTTTCTGCTGATGAGTCCCTCCAAAAGTCCTAAAGTCTAAAGTCAGGCCATCATTAGACACCATATGTGTGTTTCATTGCCAGGCCTAGTTGGGCAGAGCTGAATGGAGGCTGAGCAGTAGGATCTCAGACTGTGAGACTCAGCCAGGAGGGTCCCTTCCCTGCTGGGAAGAGTCAGAGAAGGAGGAAGCTCGTCCCCATGGCTACTGCACATCAAGGTTTGCAAAGTCAGAGGGTACAGAGATGGAAGGAAACTCGGGGCCTCTCTGGGCCAGACAGGTCAGTTTCTGGTTCTGATGCTTTTTGCTCATGAGTTTAGGTAAATCCCTGCCCCTACTTGTGGTTCAGTTTTCCTTTTGATAGGGGTCTTATTCCAGAAGACCTGAGTGTGAATCCTGCCTCTGAAGGTCACTACTTGTGGGCTTGACCTCCCTAAGGCCCCTTCCAGCTCCAAACCCTGTGATCTTGGTAACTTCTAGGGAATCGTCTCTCCTTGCTCTGAACAAATATGAGTCAGCATTCCCTCCAACCAGGAAGGCTCACTCACTACCTAGCCAGAAAACCAGGACATGACTTCTGGATGATTCAGGCCTGAGCAGCAGGAAGAAGGCTGCCTCTTCCCTGATTGCATCACCCTGAGAGGTGGCTGCATGAACCAACCTCCCAAGTCTTCTGGTTTCTCCCAAATCCATCACTTTGCTTTCTAGATTTCTGGCAGGAAGCCTTTGTCCTCAAAGGGAAAGACGTGGTTCTTTCTGGCCATGACCTTTGGAGCCTCTTAGGTTAATGTGAGGTTAGAGCAGCAGACTGTGCCAGGAGTCAGGAAAACCTGAGTTTAAATCCAGCCTCAGAGACTTCATAATGAGGAGGTCATGGACAAGTCACTCAAGGTTTATCTGTTTCCTCATCTGTAAAATGGGATGATTTTATGTACCTCAAGGGGTCTCCAAGGATTGTCAAGGTGAATTGAGATCACATTTGTAAAGTGCCTTGCAAATACTGAAGTACTACCTGCAAATGTCAGCAGCGACAGGGACGGCTGGAAGAGGAAGCAAGGGCTAGGTGAGAGGAAAGGGCTGATTTGAGCTCACCAGTGGGTGTGTGCCAAAGGCAGCCTTCTGGCCAAGGGCTTCCCAGCTTCAATGGCTCCCTATCCTTCCGTCCCAGTCTGTTTCTTGCCTCCACATTAGCCTGTGGACATCTCAGGGACAGTGGACATTTCTGCCTCTTTTTGTGTCCCCAGCAATTAGCAGGGTGGCTGGTACACAGTGGGTGCTTTAGAGATGCCTACTGGCTAACTGACTGGTTTAAGACTCTTCTTGCCTCTTTACTCACCACAGTGCTTGGCACTTAGTAGGTACTTAATACCTTTAGGAAGTGCTTAATGATTGATGAATTCATTGCTGATTATCATTATTCCATTCCATCATGTATGCACAGACTTTCAGAGCTAGAAGGGATCTAAGTGACCATCTAGGCTAATCCACATCCAGCATCTCCCAGAAGCTCTCCAGGGAGGGGGAACTTTTCCCTCCATTAGGCAATCCCTTGAACTTGAGGCAGCTCATGTTGTTCAGAAGTTGTTTTAGTGGTGGTGGAGGTGGAGGTGATGACAATGGGGATGGTGTTGGTGATGGGGGTGGTGGTGATGGAGGTGGTGGTGGTGGTAGTGGTGGTGGTGGTGGAGGTGATGGTGGTGGTGGTGGTGGTAATGGGGGTGGTGGTAGTGAAGGGGTGGTGGTGGTCATGATGGTGGTGGTGCTGCTGCTGCTCCTGTCTTTCCTCCTAATATCAAGCCTCTTCTTTACCCATTGCTCCAGACTGACACCCTTGGGCCAAACAGACGAGGTATCTATCACCTCTTTTCTTCCATGTTTCATTTGAACACGGCTCTCATGTCCTCCCCTAGTCTTCTCCCCTCCAGACCTAATCTGCCTGGTTCTTCCAAACATGCTGTGTATGATCTGGGCTCAGAGCTTTCATTCTGGTGGCCTCCCTCCGGATGCCCCTGACTTGGCAGCTTTGGTGCCCAAGACTGCCCACAGTGCTCTAGACATGGTCTGACCAGGGCAGAGTGGTTCACCATTTCCTTCTCCAGCTCATTTTACAGATGAGGAAATGGAGGCAGAGACGGTGAAGTGACTTGCCCAGGGTCACCCAGCTGAGAAGTGTCCAGATTTGAATTCAGGTCCTCCTGACTCCAGGCCTGGGGGTCTCGGCACCACGGCACCTGCCTCTGCAGGGCCTAGAGCAGGTGATTACTGTGCACATGCTGATTGATGGCATTGAGTGATCTTCCTTCTCTTGATATTTTTCTGCACATGTTTCTCTACGCTCTTGTCTCTCCTGGCTGGGGATTGCATTGTTCCTGCACTGCTTCCTTAGCAGCAGGCCACATACTAGATCCTTAGAAAAGGCGTGTTGATTGATTGCTTGGCTGGCGCTTTAATGCTGGCCTACTGAGACCCCCTTCCTCACCCTCTGTCACGATCACTGACTGTTGCTGATTAGGAAATGCTTTGCTTTGCCAAGCAGAAAGCCATCCCTGAGCAGGGAAGGCTGAGGGCCTCTCCATCACTGCTGGGCTCTGGCCTCCCGAGGTTTGGGTTGGCATGCGCTTCTGCTCCCTATGGGGATGCCCTTGGATGAGGAGCTCCCCCTCCTCCACCCCCCACCCTGTCCTGGGTTCTCAGGTCCCTTCACACTCTGACATCACCTCTGGTTGATTGAATGATCCAGTGAGCCCAGGCCCCTCCAAATCTGACCTTCCATGTTCTCTAGGCTCTCCTCAACCTTCTCTAGTCTACATCCTAAGACTTCATTCAATTAGAAATCCCATGAGCTCATTTTCCCCTTGTTCACCCAAATAGTTTTCATTTGTGCCTTGGATGTCTTACTGTGAAAGGCTTGTTAGAATGGGAAGAACGTTGGGTTTCAAGTCAGAGGCCCTGGGTTTGAATGCTGCCACCTCTGACACTACCTATCTCTGTGACCTTAGGCTTGTGCATAGCCCCTCTAGGCCTCAGTTTACTTCTCTGTAAAATGGTACAATTGGAATAAGCAGCCTCTTAGTCCCCTTTCACTGTTAGATCCATGATTCTATGCTCATATAATTAACCAGACTCAGTTAAAAGAATCTCAGACAAAAGGTAGACTTGCAATCCAGTTTGCAAGGGCTTCCTCCAGTGATTATTGGGGTGGGATGGATTAGGAGGGAAGGGGATAGGCCCTTGTCCTCCTTCCCCAGCCCATTGGTCTCTGCAGGGGGAGGCGGGAGGTGTTGCAGACCCGATGCTGGTCCAATGACTCCTGTGCCCTAGTAGGGACCCACCTCCACCCCCTTGACCCCAACGTGGCTGGTCTCAGTACAGAACTATCCTGACATAAAAAAGGCATATTCTAAGAAAATGAACAATTCCTCCCCTCCTCTAGCTAGAATTTACAGTGACTCCAAGGATGCTCCCAATCTCAGTAGGACCATCCCCCAAACCGCAATCTGGGTAGAGAACTCCTAAAGGCCGCTCCTCTTGTGGCTCACTGCCCAGTGGTCCCAGGCAGCCTCATCAACTTGTCCTTCAGGAAAACCTGTGCTCCTGGGCTAGAGCTGCCTTGATTCAGGGAGACAACAGCTGACCCCGTGGCCCCCATTTCCCTGATAAATCATGTCAAGCCGCACAAATGATTTTATTCCTTAACAATGAGAAGATGTAATTTGGAAATGACCTTGCATGTACAGTGTGAACAGCCTCTCCATAATCAATCATCCCAAATCGTGGGGCCATTTGGAGCAATTTGAGGAGAAGTAAATTGAAAACACATTGGCTGACAATACTCCCAGGAGCCTCCCGGCCGGTCATCTTGGAGCCTTGAATGTGCTGATTACGTGCCCCTTGGGGTCACCTCACTGCCACACCCACTCATGCCAAGAACCACAGCAGAGGGGCTTTTCTGGCCAAATCATCCAGTTGCATGGAAAGGTGTGTGGGAGGCCCCTGAAGTCCAAATGTCTCCAACGAGTCCTTAGACAGACTCTTAATATCCACAGCTCCACCCGTGGGGAGAGAAAACAACACGTTATCCTGGACAAAGCAGGGGCTTTGGAGCCACACTGTAACCTTGGGAAGGTGCTACTCCTCTGGGCCTCAGCTTCCCTCCCTGTAAAATGCAGGGCTTGGGTGACATCCTTTTTAAGGTCCCTGCCCACATTAAAGCCCTATGACCTAGCTTAATGTCTGGGAATGTCTCAGAGATATTACACAGAGGGACGGATGACATTTCATGTTAATCTGTTCAATGAACAGTTAATCCCTTCTGCAGGCAAAATCCGGTGCTGGGTGAAGGGGCATGGGGCTGACACAGAAGCCCCTCCTTAGGTCTCGGGTGGGGGGGGCGGGGCAGTCTGTCTGCTCAGCCAGCCTGTCAGTCAGCTTTGTGAAGAGCTCACAAACATGGGGGGAAGGACAGTCTGGGTGGCTTTGCAGTCAGCTGAAGGCAGGGAGGTGCCGGGCACTGTGTTAGGCACCTAGGGGAGAATAATGCAAATAAAGATGCTTGGAACTACAGAAGGGGAGGTGGATACAACCAGTGTACAAGTAGGGAAGTTCCAGATCTACATAATGTAGACCAAGAAGTGCATGCAACGGGATAGTGGCAGGAGTGTTCAGAAGGGGGCGTGAGCCGAGCCTTGAAGGGACCTCTATGGAGTGAGCTAGAAATCTCAGTTATGAGTAATCTGGGTCAGATGCTGCATGGAAGGCAGCAGTGTGACTGACAGCAGGTGAGAACCAGCCTGGACAGAGCTACAAGGGGGTTTGTGTCCCACACATACCAGCCCTGCACTGCTGCTGCTGCCTCTGAGGAATCCCTGCCGTGACCCTGGGGAGGATGGGAAGGGGGGAGTTGAGGCAGGGGCCCAAGAGGAGATGCTTCAATCATCCAGGCTCAAGGTGAGGGAGGGGGAGGGGTGTCTGTGACAGGTGGTATGGCGGAAGAAACAAGACAGGCCAAGTGACCGGAGGAGTGAGGCTGTGTCAAGGGTGACTGAGTGTGTGTTGGCCAGTGACTCACTCTCCAGAGACTAGATGGGGAAGGTGGGTCATGGTAGAGGGGCTTCTCTGGGGGAAGACAATTGTCTATTTTGAATTTTACATGTCTACAGGACGTCCAGTCCAAAGTGTTTGCTGGATAATTGTTCACGTGGGAGAGGAGGTAAGGGGGGTCTGAACCCAGGGGAGCTGATGTGATCACTGGGGAGATAATGGGAAAAGATAATGGGAAAGACAAGAAGAGAGGGCCCAAGACAGAGCCCTGGCTGCCCCCATGTGGGGGTTGGGGGGACTGAGGAAGGCTCAGCTAGGGGGAGGAGAGCAGGAGGGAGCAGGGTCTCAACAACCAAGAGGAGAAGGTGGGGGGCCAGCTAGGTGGCACATTGAACAGAGTACCAGCCCTGGAGTCAGGAGGACCTGAGTTCAAATGCAGCCTCAGACACCTGACATACTTACTAGTCATGTGACCTTGGACAAGTCACTTAACTCCAATTGCCCTGCCTTCCCCCTCCCAAAAGCAAGAACAAACAAAAAAAGAGAGAGGAGAAGGTACAGACAGCACAGGGGTCAGGGAAGAGAATGGGGGGGGGAAAGCCATTGGTTTTCACAGTGACTGGTGACTAAGAAATGGCATTTCCAGTGTAGTTGTGGTTTCAAAAGCCACATGTCATGGGGTTGAAAAGTGAGTGGAATGTGAAAAAGATGCAAGTTATAATTGCAGTCAGGTGTTTTTTCCCAAAATTCTGTGTTTGAAACTGAAAAGGAAGGGAGTTCTGAGATGGTATCTGGAGAGGAGTTTATTGTAACAGCTGAAGCAAATCCAGGCACGATGGAAAGAGCCAGCAGACAGCAAGAGCTCGAAAATGAGACTGGGGGATACTGAGAGGGGCAGCTTCCTGTCTGTATAGTGAACATGTACTAAAGGCTCTCTACATGTCAGCCACTTACTGACCTCCGGGATCCGAAGAAAGATGTCTTTGTCCTAAGGAATTCAAGTTCTATGTAAAGGAGTATCTAGGCACCTATACTCATTTACATACTGAACCCCTGTTAGGACGGGGTCATGAAGAGCTGGGCACCGCTGAAAGGACTGACCAACATCCAAATATACTCAGGAGATTCACACCCCATAAATAGATAACCTAGGAGGGAAGGCCCTGGGGGAATCAGAGGAGAGGGGAGGAAGCAGAGAAGGCCTCTTGAAGAAGCTCCCAGAGGAAGTGGGAGGGCCTGGAGTCCAGGATACAAATAGAGGGAGTAGCATCCTCAAGGAGAAGGGCCACGTCTTCCCCAGCAGGAGAGATGAGGGCCAAGGATGATGCTGACTAAGGATTTGAGTTGGAGAATTGTGTGGAAAAGAAAGCTTGTGATAGACGGCCTCAATTTTCTTGGAAATATGTGGTGAAATCTTCAGCTGAGAGTAGGGTGATGGTGGCTGAAGAAGGAAAATCATCCTTGGAACAGACACCATCGGCAGTAGAGTTGGGAGTCAATCTGGGAAGATAAAAGAATTGGCTGAGCCTAACAGAGCCCAGCTGGGATGAGACGCCATGCTTCTCTGGTGAACCCAACCCAACTGTTGGACAGCTGCCTTCGGTGAGACCTGGCCATGCATGTGTAGGAGCAGAGAGGTCAAATGGTGGGAGGGAGGCAGGATGGACTTCTAAAAGGGAAGAATGGTATTAGAATCAAGGCGGGGAAAACAAGGGATAAGGAGGAAAAGGGCACGATCAAATTAAACAGGCTAATAGGGCATCAAGACTTCCATGGGAAGAAAGAAAGGGAGTGAAGGAGATGCTGAACTGGGGAAGGAAAGAGAGAAAAAGGCATTGAGGGTGGCAGGGAGGATGAGCACAGGAAAAGGGAAAGACATGAGGTCAAGGTTAGACAGAGGGATCTCCAAGTCTGAGGATCTGAGCACAGGTATGGGTGAGGAAGAAGTCAGAAGCATTGCCAGCCTTGCTGGCAGCTGAGTTCAAATGAAAATGCAGGTCAAAGGGATTGAGGAAACCAGGGTGTTCTTGGGTTTACCAACCTATATATGAGTATCCTTAAGCATAAGACAGGAATTGGGTTGAAAAGGAAAATATGACACAGACATTGAATTCCTTCAGACAGAAAGGAAAATTATCAGAGGTCAGGGGATGCTCTCCATTAGGGATAGCATAACAAGGGGGAGTAAGCCCCAAAGGAGGAAAGGTGGCTGAGAAAGGGCCATAGAGAGAGGGCTTTGAAGTGGTGGTGAAGGGCAACGATGGTGCTAAGGGAGTGAGCAAAGGTGCTGTCAGTCCGAGAATGGGTCACCTGGTATGCTCCATCTTCTGTAGCAAGCCAGGGTTCAATGGTGGTGGGTAAGAGGGAGTCACATGTAAAATCCAATTTGTTAATGCCAGCAGGTGCTAGTGCCCAGGCATCACAAAAGGAGAGGGCAGAGCAAGATGGGGCAGATGGGCTGGAGAGAGCAACTGGTTTTTATCAAGTACCTACTACTTACCAGGCTCTGGGATGCAAAGAAAGAAAAAGACAGTCCTTTCTCTCAAGAAACATACAGTCTAATGGAGGAGGTAACACTTGAACAACTTGTGTACAATACAGACTAAACTATGGACAATCCCTGGAGGGAAGGAGCTAGCATTGAGGGGGATCAGGCAATGCTTTCTGTAGAAGGTAGGATTTTATCTGGGGCTTGAAGGAAAGCCAAGAGGCAGAGGAGGAAGAGCATTTTAGGAATAAAGGTCCACCAGTGAAAATGCCCAGAGTCTGGAGAGGGTTTTGGACATGTCTAAGGGACAACTAGTTCAATTGTCCAGTAGGAGGTTGTAGATGGAGCTCAGGAGAGAGGTTGGGACTGGAAAAATAAATCCAAGACTCCTCTGCATAGAGATGATGATGGCATCCATGGACATCATGGGATCATCAAGGGAAGCAGTAAAGAGGGAGAAGGAAAAAGAGCCTGAGGCAGAACCTTGTAGGAAGATCCAGTCAAGGGAACGTGGGAAGGAGCAGTTAGACAGGCAGGAGGAGAGCCAGGAGAGAGGGGGGTGTTGGGAAAACCTAGAAAGAAAGGGGTGACAGTGTCATCAAGCATTTATCATTAAGCACTTACTCTGTGTCGGGCACTTGGTTAAACACTTGAGATACAAAGAAAGACAAAAACCAAGTCTCCTTCCCTCTAGGAAATGGGAGGAAGGAGCACAACATTCAAAAGGTCACAGGGTTGTGAGTGGAAGAAGAGGGAGGGTGTTTTCACATTGGTGGACCATTACAAGAATTCATGGAGATAGCAGAGGAATTTCCTAGCCATAGGACCATACATGGCAATGCCCTTCCCATCTGACAGGGAATCTGTGGTCTGGGCCCATTTAGAATACTGATTTTATTTTCTCCCACAAATGGAAACTGATTCTGCTCCTATGTTGGTCTTGATGGTAAGGGGTTTATCCGGAAATCTAGGTAACAAGAAGCCTCCTGCCTAAGAAGTCTGGTGAAAAGAACAAGAGCTTACAAGAGTTGCATTAGGCTCCTCTCTTACAACTGACAGCCACTTGACTCTGAGCAGATTATTTCACCTAGCTGACCCTGTTTACTCAATTCTGAAATGGGATAAATATGACTTATATGATCTACCTTGCAGGAATGATGTGAGGAAAGGGCTTTGTAAAACCAAAGGCACTGAAGCTATTCAGAATGCAAGAGACCAAAACTAGGGAGAGAGAACAGAGAAAAAGAGAATTTCAGTCAAAGAGCTTTGGGGAAGGGATCCCTTTGGAACAATAGCTTCATTAAGCCACCTCCAAAGCTTTGTGCCTGAAGTTTTAGACATTCTAAAGTGACCCTGGGGCATTAGCACAATTCCCAGTTTAAAAAAAAGTAACAAAGAGGAAGAGAGGCAATAATGTTGAAATTAAATACACACACGTGTGTATATACATTTATGTGTACATGTATATATATATATATGTATACATTCAGACAGACAGACAGAGATAGATAGATAGATAGATAGATAGATAGATAGATAGATAGATAGATAGACAGACAGACAGACAGGCAGGCAGGCAGACAGATGTCTTAAATGGTTTTTGTTATTCTGTGCATGTTAAATTTTCTAGATTTGAGAAATTTGAAAGTCTGTCTTGTTTTCTACTGGGTTGCACGTATTTTTCACTTTAAGGGACTAAGATACCAACTTCCCCCTCACACCGGGGAAGTACCTGAGTTTAAACTGAAATTCCATTTAAAGATGTAAAGTTCAGACTCTCAGATTTAGAAGAGTGCTCTGAGGATGCCCAGACTGATTCATAGAAAAAAAAACCAGAATGTCCTTATGGCAAATCCAAGAAGTGGTTCTTTAGGCCCTGTTTGCAGACCTCCAGCCAACGGGAATGGTCAACACTGAATCATGTGCTTTGGACACAGTAGATACTTAAGAAATGGAAAATGAGGAAAGAAAGGATGGAAGAAGGATGTGGAGGGAGGGAGGGAGGAAGGAAGGAAGGAAGGAAGGAAGGAAGGAAGGAAGGAAGGAAGGAAAGGAAGAGAAGAAAAGGAAGAGAAGGAAAGGAGGGATGGAGGAAGTAAAGGAGGAAGGAAAGAAAGGACGGAGGGAGGGAGGAAAGAGAGGGGAAGGAAGATAAGACAAAGTTCCTAAAAAGCCTATTTTTCATTTCTTTTGTTTCTGCTATCTGCCAGGCACAAATAATTTAAGTGACATCATTTGAGAATCACAGGACCTCAGACTTAATGGGGACTTTAGAGAGCAACTGTTTAATTCTCTACCTGAACGTGCATCCCCCACAATAGGCTTGCCAAGGCTCCTCTCTTCAAGTCTGCTGGAGGGTCTCTAGCGAAGGGGGGCTGCTTCTCCCACCCCCAGGCAGCTCATTGCCCTTTGAGCTAGCTCTCTATTAGGAAGTTTCTTCCTTACAACAAGCCTCAGTTTGAATCTCTGCAGCTGTCACCCACTACTTTTTGGTCTGCCTTCTGGAGTCCAGCAGAATAAATCTAACCCTCTTATGCAAAACGGCCCCTCAATGCTTGCTAACATGCCTATTGGCTGTTCCCTCTCCCCTTCCTCCTGCACATCTTTTTTTCCATAGACTAAACATACTGAGTTGGTTCCACCAATCACCATTGGATATTTATGAGGTTGACATCCTTTGCTAGTCTTGGTGACATGCTGTGAATGTGTTTGACTTCCCAGAATGTAACTGCTTGAAATGAAACCTCCTAGATGTCATGAATCTTGGTTGGAAAGTCTGTGTGATCTAATTCCTAGATTCTCCCTCTTTAAGTGTCAGGACTAACCAGTGTCTTTCCCCAGATTTAAAGTTAGAAGTCTTTCTAGGGATGACAGAATGAACATTGCCTTGATTGAGGCAGGTGCCTGACAGCCACCACAAGCCCTGAAGTTCATTTCCCATCTAAGAGACACCAACATTCTAAGGTGAAATTATTGCTGTGGTAGTCATGAAACCTCAGGCTTGGTCATGTTCCACAGCAAGCTGAACTAGACTCAGGGAGCTCTTCATTCAGTAAATTCCAGGAAGTGGGAAGAAGGCAAACACACCATTGAGATGTCTGGGAAGGATAGGCTAATCCCATTTCCCATCTGACACGGCTTCTTCATAGACTTGATAGCTATGGAAATCACATCTGTCTGTTCTCATTTGGGAGGTTGTTGAAACTAAAATTCAAGCTGGAGAATGTCCCAAGAAGGAATCTAGGACAGTGAAGGTCAGGAGAGGACATGATCCAGAGATGGTCTGAAGGAATTAGGGATGGGACGCTTGGAACAGAAAAGATGTGGGGGCAGGGAATCTGAGGTCTGCCTTCAAGAATTTGAAAGGCTATGGGATTATCCCATGAAAGTGTAGACTTGAGGCCATGCTGCTCAGTTGATTGAGCATTGGACCTGAAGGTACCGATAACTGGGTTCAGTTATTTAACCAGTCAGTGACTACTATGCATCAAGCACTGTGCTAGGCACTGAAAACACAAATATAAGTGAAAAGAAGACAGCCCCTGCCCTCAAGGAACTTATATTCTTTCTTCCCCATTTTTAAACTTAAAAAAAGGTTTGAGTTCCAAATTCCATTTCATCCTCCCTCCCTTCCCTCTCCTACCTGAGACAGTATGTGATCATATACAGGTTATCCATGTGCAATTATGTCAAACGTTTCCATATGAGTCATTTTGTACAAGAAGACTTGAATAAAAGTAAAGAAAAAATGAAAGAAAGTGAAAAACGGCATGTTTCAGTCTGTATTCAGTCTATATCAGTTCTTTCTCTGGAGGTGGATAGTCCACTTCATCCTTCTTCCTTTGGGATTATCTTGGATCATTGAACTGCTGAGAAGAGTTAAGTCGCTCACTGTTCATCACACCATGCTGCTGTTGCTGTGTGTGATGTTCTCCTGGTTCTGCTCACTTCACTCTGCATCAGTTCATGTAAGTCTTTCCAGGTTTTCTGAAATCATTCTGATTGTTATTTCTTATAGCAGAATAATATCCCATCACAATCATATACCACAGCTTGTTTAGCCATTCCCCCACTGATGGGCATCCCTTTGATTTTCATTTCTTAGCCACTGCAAAAAGAGCTGTTAGAAATATTTTTGTAAAAATGGGTTCTTCCCACTCTTTTGGGAAGTCCTTGGGCTATAACCTAGCAGTGGCATTGCTAGATCAAAGGATATGCATAGTCTTATTGCCCTTTGGGCAGAGAAGAACTAATATGTTAAAGGGGAAAGATGGGAATAAAATGAAGATGAGAAGAAAGAGGGCACAGGGTCTAGAGGGCAGTCTGGTGAGAAATGAGATGACTGGTGGGACAATCTCCTTAAATGGAGATTCTGGGAGGAGCCAGCCAATCAGAAAGGGAAGCTGCAGGGCCAGAGGAGACTTCTGAGGTGTGAATTCCAAAGCTGAAGGTTGGATCCGATGGAGAAACCCAGAGTCTATCCTGGTGAGAAATACAGGATTCAACCCTGCCTCAGATGCTCAGTGACTGAACCTAGCACATCAGCAAACCCTTCTCAGACTCAGGTTCCTCATCTGTTAAATGGGATTAATACTGATATTCGCTTGATTGTGATGACGATGACAATTATGAAAATGATGATGAGGAGGACAATGATGATGGTGCTTGGCCCCAGAGTACAGATCTGGGATAGAAGAAATCAAATGGTACATTTGGGCTTGAAGGAAGGGAATACTTTCTAGCAGTTGGAGCTAACCAAAAGTTGTTTAGGCTACCTGAGAAGGGAGTAGGGGCCCCTTCAGTAGAGGGGTCTGGATTCTCACTGCTATCAGAAGTTTTAAACAGCTTCTTGGTCAAGGATGCAATCTAGTGCTCCTCTGTGATCCATTCCTATTCTAAGCCTCTGAGATGTAGAAATGACCCAAGGTGATTTATCAGCACCTGCCTAGAAAATGCCAATGAAGGACCAGAATGATATGTCTCCTAGGAGGTTGTTCTGGTCATGTATGCACCTTATGCATAGTAGGTGCTTAGCCAATGCCTACTAAATGAAAATTGTCCATAAGATGCTTCCAGAAAGATGTATTCAAGGATCACTTTCAGCAAAATGCTTCAGTAATGATTCATTTTCAGTAAACTTGGTTTAGCAACCCTTCATCGTGCTGGGCACTTGGTTCAAGAGAAATAGCAAAATCCAATAGGAAAATCTCTACTCTGATCATACTCAAAATTCACCATTTGGTGGAGAGAAATTGTACAAGGAGGCTGGAAGCCATTGCAGTCTTCATTATCACCCTGGGGCATGTCATGGCTAGAGCACAGAATGAAACCAACTCCTTACTGAAGACCATGCAGAAAGAATGAGAAAGATACAAACTCAGGCTTGACTCTTCCCTGCTCAGGCAGGAAACTGAGACAGATCTCAGGGACCTAATATTGACCACCCCACCTAGGTCTGCAGTAGAAGAGATTGCTAGACTTCAAAGGAGACAGGAGCAAGCAAAGCCCACCCAATTCAGTTAAGAGTGCCAGCTTTTTCTGAGCAAAAGGTCCTAATCTGGATCAGCTCAGTGGCACAGTGAATAGAGCACCTGCCCTGGAGTCAGGAGGACCAGAGTTCAAATCTGGCCTCAGATACTCGACACTTACTGGCTGTGTGACCTTGGGCAAGTCACTTAACTCCAATTGCCTTCCTCCCTAAAAAAAGATTCTAATCCAAAAACTGAGCTGGAAAATGTGAAGAAACAAAAAAAGACAGAAAAAATGAAATGAGTATTCAGAAAGGGGAAAAATGGAGAAAAAAACCCTTGAAACAGCAAGTAGAAAAATTAGCTGAAGTCATAGAGTCCTTAAAGAACAGAACAAGACAAAGACAATTCCATGATTCCCCAAGACAGCAAATACTAGAAAAAACAGCACAAGGACAATCTCAGGGTCTCTTTGAAGAATCGTATTATTGACTGTGAGACATGATTGGTGCTACCACACTGCCCAGCACTGTGTGATACCCTGTACTACATGAGAAAAGCACAAAGAAAGCCTGAGCTACCCAAACCCAGAGTCACCCCCTAAATGTTCTAGCTTGTGCCCAATCTGTGCTGGAGCCTTCTGAACTCATATTGGTTTGATCAGCCCCAGCTCAACACACCATACACTGAGATCGACATTGTGATGTTATTGATCTTCAGAAATGATGGACGAACAACATTGGAACAAGCTCAGTTAAAAGAATAGAATCAAAAATAAAGAATCTGCTATCAGAAACAACTGACCTGGAGCACAAGCTGAAGGGAGAGAGTTTAGGCATCAATCAGTCAGTCAATTATCATTTATTACGTTCTTCCTAATTGTGCCAGCCATGATGTTAAGTGATGGGGGTATAAAAGACAGAAGAACACAGTCTCTGTTCCCAGCTGTGCACAAACAAGACACAGGCAGGATATTTGGACATCATCTCAGAAGAAAGGGACTAAGGTGAAGAGGGGCTTTTGTAGGAGGAGAGGAAGTCAGGAGGCAGAAATGAGGAGGGAGGGCATGCTAGGCAGGGGTCACAACCAGAGAAATGCCCAGAGTCTAGAGAAGGAGGGCTGTGAATGAGAGACAGTAAGGAGGTCAGTGTCTCTGGATATCAGAACTGGGAGGAATGAATAAGGTACAAGAAAACTCTCTAAAAACTGTAACCCAAAAAGAAACCCAGTCACATAGCTCAAGGGTTCAGTGGACAGAGCTCTGGACCCAAAGCCAAAAAGATGTGAGTTCAAATCCTGCCTCAGGTTAGGTATGACTGGCTGTTTTATTTAACCTCTGTCTGCCTCAGTGTTCTTACCTGTAAAATAATTATGATTAATTAGAGAATATAATTGGGTTAATTATGTAACATTACATCATAATTTAATAGGGATAATAATAGCATCTCCCTCCCAGAGTTGTGAAGATCAAAGGAGCCAATGTTTGTAAGGCACTTAGGAAAGTCCTGGGCACACAGTAGGTGCTATATAAATGCACGCTATTATCCTTTTATTACTTCAAGAAATAATAAAATTAAAAAATAACTTCCCAATATCTATCTGAACTAAAGGGCGGAGGTGGCTGTGTGGTGCAGTGCATAGAACATCGGCCCTGGAGTCAGGAGGGCCTGGGCTCAAATCTGGCCTCAGACACTTAACACTTACTAGCCATGTGACCTTGGGCAAGTCACTTAACCCCAACTGCTCTGCCCTCCCCCTCAAAAAAAAGAAAGAAGAATCCACCAGTCTCCTCCTGAAAAAATCCCCAATTGAAAACACCCCAAACCAGTAACATGGCACACACAGTAAGAGCGATGTCATAGAGATGATCAATGTTGCATGACTTAGCTGTTTTCAGGAATACAGTGATCCAAGGCAGTCCCCATGGACTCCTGATGAAGCAGAACTGATCTGTTTGACTACAGACTGAAGCAGGCAAGTTTTCACTTCTTTTTTCTTTTCTTTGGATCTTCTTGTACAAAATAACTATTCTGAACATGTTTGACATAATTGAAGTTGTGGAGCCTGTACCTGATGGCTCACTGTCTCAGGGAACAGGGAGGGGAG
>CM053595.1:322799055-322847093 GCA_028646575.1 Pseudocheirus occidentalis
GGGAGGAGGGGGGAGGGGGAGGGGAGAGGGAGAGGGAGAGGGAGAGGAGGGATTAAAGAAGAGGAAGAAGGGAAGTAGGAGAGAGATACAAGAGAGATTCATCCGGTAATGGGTCAAAAGAGAGGGAGGAAACATTTATGAAGTCCTTCTGATGCTCAGGCCGTGTGCTAAGTGCTTTTACAAATAACCTTATTAAGATCTTCACAATAGCCTTGTGAGGTAGGGGCTATCACTATCTTCATTTTACAGCTGAGGAAACTGGGGCAGACAGAAGGTTAAGTGACTTCCCTAAGGTCACACAGCTATGAAGTGTGTGAGACTAGCTTTTACTTCGTTTTCCTGACTCAAGACCCAGTGCTCTACCTACTGAGCAACCTTAACTGCTGCAAAATACTCCAGTCAGGCATCTAATTCCACCATGTTTTAGCATTACCTGTGAGATCAGCTTTGTCTCCTTTGGTTACTACCAAAGGACTTTTTAAAAATTATCACTTAACCTTAAGGTGTTTGTGTATAGACATTTGACTGAATAAATTTAGCAGTGAGTGGCACATAGTAGGTGCTTATTGAATATTGATTAATTGATAAGTTTTGCTTGATTTTTTCTATTAACTTTTGGATGTCTCAGCTACTACTACTGCTATTATTTTTTTCAACAGTGTAGCTACCTTCCATAGCATAGACATGAACAGATTGGCCATTTTGTCCTCCTAGTCTTTTCTTTTTGAAGTTCCTTTGATTGGATTTGCCAGATTCAAGGCAAATACATTTCTTTTAATATATATGTATAAATATATGTACATGTACATGTACATGAATATGTATGTGTATGTGTATATGTATATGTATGTGTATGTGTATGTGTATATGTATATGTATATGTATATATGTATGTATATGTATACACACACACTTTTCCCAGTGTACTCCTCTTCCTTCTCCATTCAGAGAATCGTGTTTATTAAAAAGAATAAAAAAGAGAAAACCTCAGTCCAGCACCCAAACCCCTGGAAGGTCTATTACCTGTCCTCTTCTGTGTCCTCTGCGAAAAAGGGCATGGTTTCCATCCTCATTTCTCTTCTCGCAGACAAACTGAGCTGTTATAATTATACAGCTTCAAGTTTTCATCTTTGTCATTGCATTTTTGTAGTGGTTGTATAGACAGTTTTCTTAGTTATATTTATTTAACTTGGCATGAGTTATTGTGACTACCAGGTCCCCCTCATTTCTTTGTTTTTTTTCAATTGTTAAGCACAAGTCATTTTTTTCTCCCTCTCTCTTCCCACTGGAAAAGGAAAAAAAAAGAAATCCCTTGTATTAAATACCAATAATCAAGGAAAACAAATTCCCCTGTTGGCCACATCCAAACCTGTACGTCTCCTTCCTACTTAGCCCGTAGCCTCTCTGTCCAGAGGTGAGTAGCAGCAGCGAGCTCCATCCTGGCTCCTCTGGAATCATGGCTGACCATTCTTTTTAAATCAGAGTTCTGAAGTCTTTCACAATTGTTTGTTTTTACAGTGCTGATGCCGTAGAATTAGTCATTCTCATAGTTCTGCTCATTTCCCTGTGTTTCAGTTGATATAATTCTTCTCAGGTTTCTCTGGTACTTTATCTTTCTTCATTTTTACTGTACAATGTTTTTCCATTGCATTCCTGTTCCAGCTTGCTCAGACATTCCCCAGCCAATGGACTTGTCATCTTTTTCCAGTTCCTGGGCACCGTGAAAAGAGCTTCTCTAAATACCATGTTTTTCATATGGGATCTTTTTGTCTTTCTTTGATGTCCTTGAGGTCTATGACCTAGTCATGGTATGAGTAGGTCAGAGAGTATACACAGTTTAATAGCTTTTTGGGCACGGTTCCAAATTCCTTAACAGAATGGTAGAATCAGTTCATGGCCCACCAATAGTGCATTAAAGTTCCTGTTTTCCCTCAGTCCCTCCAGTATTTGTCATTTTTGGTTTTTGTTAACTCTGCCAAACTAATAGTTATGAGGCCAAACCTCAAAGATGATTTAATTTGTGTTTTTATAATTATTGGTGACTCAGGGAAAAAAATCATGTGTCTATTGATAGTTTGGAATTAAGTTTTCTTAGAAAATTGCCTAATCATTTTCTTTGACCCAGTCTCAGATGCCATCTTTTTATGTTTTTAAGCTCCCTGAGGGAACAGCCTCCCCCCA
Organism: Pseudocheirus occidentalis; assembly: GCA_028646575.1. Lineage (NCBI taxonomy): Eukaryota > Metazoa > Chordata > Mammalia > Diprotodontia > Pseudocheiridae > Pseudocheirus > Pseudocheirus occidentalis. The sequence continues at coordinate 322,801,237 of CM053595.1, forward strand.
TTTTGATAGCATATCCCAGCATTGGTCACAGATGGTGAGATTCCTTATCATGAGGACCTCATTGGCCCTCATCGTAAGACTCTCTTGGCTCTTGTCTCTGCTAGTTGGTTCCCCTTCCAGCAGGTTATCTGTAGACACCTGTGGTTCCTTGAGGCATAAGGTCATTTCTCCTCATGAACAGATCCAGTTCCCCCATTCATAGGGAGTGACTCTTCATTGAAGCTTTCTTCTGTAAGGAAGGAGGAGACTGCCAGTTTCTGAGCTCTCCTTCTTCTGGTCTGCATGGGTTTATTCTCCAAGCTCCTCCAACATTTCAGGGATCCCCTCCCCATGGCTTCTCAGGTCCTTCATACAGCCCCAAAGATGAGCTTTTCCTGTACTTCTTAGCATTAGAAGACCTGTGTTCAAATCCTAATTCTGCTACTTCCTGCCTCTGAGATAGCAGAAAGATCAGGAACTTCTCAATATCCCAGTCTCTTCTTCTGTCAAGTGAGAAAAGAGGCTTGGCTCAGATAGTTCTAAAGACATTGTCTAGCTGTAATTCTGATCCTTTGAGATCAGCCTACAAGTATTGCCCTCCAGACATTTGCTTGGATTCAAGTTGGCCTGGCTCCTTTCCTCCAATGAAAGAAGAGCCCATCAGCACCCCTTCCATCATCTTGGGCTTCCAGGATCTTCCATTCAGTCTTTTATTCAGCCATGTCCAACTTTCCATGACCCTCTTTGGGGCTTTCTTGGCAAAGATACTGGGGTGGTTTGCCATTTCCTTCTCCAGTTCATTTGACAGATGAGGAAACTGAGGCAAACAGGATCTAGTTCTCTTCAGATACGGTGGTCAGGAGTATCTAGCAACCATAAACTCATCTAATGTTAGAAGGTAGAATTTCATGACTTAGAGCTGGGAGACACATTAGAACTGAAAATATCAGAGATGGGAGGAGCCTTAACACATAGAAAAATGAATGAATGACAAGACCCCAAAGGGACAGACAGACTTGGTCAGAGCTGACAGAGCCCTTAGAACAAAGAACAGGGACTGTCAGCTCTGACCATTTCTGTTCACTGTTCTACATCCTAGAACATGAAGCAGAGAATGTCAGAAGTGTGAAGGACCTTAGAACACAGAAGAGAAATAGTAGAGCTGGGAGAGAAATTAAAACAGAGAATGTCAGAGCTTTGGGGAGACATTAAAGATGATCTTGGTCAAGGCTTTTGTTTTAGGGAGGAAGAGATTGAGGCCTGACAAGTCTCCAGAATATTCAGTTACCCTAAGCACCTCCATTTTCCCTGAGTCATAGAAATCGGAGTTTGCTGTTTGCCATGCTTCTGTATCCCTTTGAGGTGTGGCCACAGAAGTACACTTCCCATTCATTTGTGGCCCAATTTCCTTCCAACGCTGTCTTCAAATCGAGCATTACATTCCCTGGGCAAACATCTACAAAAGACTGAGGCTGCTCATGATGCTCCCCCCACAAAGTCAGTCTGTTCTTTGTATAAATAGAGAATAAAAAGAATTCCCTCTTGTTGTTCTTACTGCTTCTCTTGTGATCTAGCTGCTGTGGTAGCTTGTTTTTGCTTCCAGAGTTGGAATAAATCATGGGATTCCAAAGGCCCAAGAAGTCAGCAAAACCACATTATGAGATCCATTTTATAGTGGCTACAAACCACTGGGTTTCTCAGCATAAAGGCGTAGCCCATGTAGTTCTGCCCAGATGCAGACAGCTCTGGACAGAAGGAGAATCAATGAACTTTCAAGGTCGCTATTATCTTGTTTCATTACTCTTGGGTGGCCAGTGTTACCAGTTCAGTGGGGGCTGAGATTAGTGAAGGTCAGAGCTGGCAGGGACCTAGTCTAAAGTGAAAAATGAAATAACTTGCCCATAATTACCCACCAACCACCAAGAGGAAGAGTCTTGGATTGGAATAGGTCTTCTGACTGACACCCTTGACCCCTACTCCTTCCACTAGACCAACAGCCTCTCTAGGTATGCAAGCAAGGAAGCCTGTCCAGCAGACACAGCCTCCCCAGGCTGGGAAGTGAGTCCCTAGGGTCCTTGTTAGAGAAACACTGTGTCAAGAAGAAGGAATTAAGAAGGTAGGACTCAGTGGGATTCACAGCGATCAGATGGCCTTATATGGTTCTGAAATGTCTCAAAATTACACCATTTCTGGAGGCCAGATTCCAACTCTTGGATGAGTGCAGAACATCATGTTTCTAAATACCAGGAAGATCACAATAGCTCTTCATGGTGCCATAGTTAATCAAAAATGGACAGTGGTAGGATAATGTCAGAATTTCATAGTTTTGGAGGTTGCCCAAAAGGTGGGAACAGGATAAGAATGTTCCTTGATTTTTTTTATTGGAAATGGAAAAAACTATCCTTATCTATTGGGTTTCTCATGCACAACAGTTACAACCGACCTGTGATTGAATGGAGAGATTTTAAATTAGCAAATTTGACTTGGGAGTAGGTGGCAAATGGTCTAAGAAGGGCTGTGTTGGTGTATGTGTGTGTGTGTGTGTGTGTGTGTGAGAGAGAGAGAGAGAGAAAAAGAGAGAGAGAGAGAGAGAGAGAGAGAGAGAGAGAGAGAGAGAGAGAGAGAGAGAGAGAGAGGGAGGGAGGGAGGGAGGAGAGCACACTTATTTAGTACTTAATATGTGTTGGGCATTGTGCTAAGTACTGAGGATTTATATAAAAACAAACTAGACAGTTTATCTGCCCTGGAAGCTTCTGTTCTCATGGAATAAGACAACACAAAGACATAAACATGTGCTAGAAAGTGAGGGGACAGAAAGTGTACACATGGGAACATGGTAGGGAGGCTGGAAACACTGTCATGGTGACCCTAGAGGGCACAAAGGTCACTTCCCAAAGATTGGAGATGCCAGGAGAGTCCTACCTTCTAGGGGTCTGGAGAGGGTCAGAGGAATCTAAAGCTCCTGAAGGCTCTTTGACTCCCCCTCCACCTCCATCCTCTCCCAATGCTTTATCTCTGCTGTGTGTCCTGCCTGTGCAGAGGACCAATGCTTGTGGACCCAGAAATTTGGGCAGTGTGCTTCATTTCCTTGTGTGGGGAATATGCCCAATTCTTACAGAGGAGAGTTGAAAGGGATCTAGGTTTCCAAAATATCAGGAAAATTTAGATGTTTTTAAAATTGTATTTCTATTTTTTCTCAATTACATGTAAAAATGTTTTTAACATTCTTTTAAAATAATTTTTGAGTTCCAAATTCCCTTCCTCCTTGACAAGGCATGCACTTTGATAGAGATTATACATCAGCAGTCATGCAAAACATATTTCTGTATTAGTCATGTTGCAGAACTGAACACAGACCAAAAAAAAGAAAAATAACAAAAGTGAAAATCATCTGAACATTCAGACCCCATCAGTTCTTTCTCTGGACGTGGATAGCATTTCTCATTGTAAGTCCTTTGGAATTGTCTTGTGTGATTGTATTGCTGAGAAAAGCTGTCATTCACAGTTGATCATTGCACAGTGTTGCTGTTACTGTGTACAATGTTCTCCTGGTTCTGCTTATTTCACTCAGCATCAGTTCATGTAAGTTTTTCAAGGCTATTCTGAAATCTGCCTGCTCATCATTTCTTACATAACAATAGTATTCCATTACAATCATATGCCACACCTTGTTTAGCAGTACCCCAACTGATGGGCATCACATTTCATTCTGAAAGCATCTGGATCCAGGCATCAATATCTATGCTGTGCTGACTTGACAGTGAGGACTCTTACTTTCAAATGATGAAGATGAACGACTCTGAAAGCCTTCCTTTCTTGTGTCCTGCAAGAGCCCTACAGTCAAGAGGAAGTGAATGCTATTTCTTCCTCTGGGGGTGCTCAGCCTCTAGAAGAGAAGATTGGAAGTGGAGGAGGGGCCATGAAGTTTACTTTCAAGGATATGAAGAACTGTCAGGGGCAAGAGGCATCTGACTGTCTAGGAGTCTGGGAGTACAACTAGAGGCAAAGGGGGGAGGGTTGTAGGGAAGGAGGTCTGGGTTCAATTCCAGGGGAACTGAGTTTAAAAAAACCCCAAACTTGCTCCCACGGAACCAAAATGTTGTCGCTGGTGGTCTTCAGATAGATGTTGGATGGTGGATGGGCACTTATAAGCGATAATAAAGATGGAGGGCTCATTTAGATGTGGCTTGGACCAGGTGGCCCGGGAGGTTCATTCAAGTTCCAAATTCTAGAATTCTGTTCCCACGTGGGAGACTGACTAACTGATGTTGTCATTGAGAATAAGGAGAAGATAACAGAAGTAGCCGTAGGTTCCTAGGGGGCCAGAAAGAAAGCTCTCTGTTTTGCATAGATGAATTTGTGCTTCCCATGGACATTCAGGATGCGTGGTTCGAGATGCATTTCCAAACTCAGAACAGAGGGGTCAGGACTGAAGATGAGGGTTCAGAGGTCACCTGCAGAGATGTCGATGTTGAAGCCTGAGTGTGAATGAAAGTGCCAGGGAAGACAGGCATCACATTGGAAAAAGAGAGCAGAGTTGAGGAAGAACCTTGGGGTTTGCATGTCTGAAGAGTTGGGGAAGATGATGGAAAGACTGTGAAAGAGACCTAGAGGGAGCAGGTAGAGAGAGAGGAGGAGAAGCAGGAAAGCAGGAGAGAATCCTGTGAAACACTATGGAGCTCAGAGAAGCATCGCAGTGCTGACCATTGCTGAGGCTCCTCTGGTTGTGTTTATTCTTCTTGCTGCAGTTGTTACTAACTCCAAAGCTGGGAAGAGTATCTAGAAGGTGAACTAAGTCACTTATGTGTGAAACTTTCAGAGAGAGTGAGGTACAAATGAGCAGAGACCACAAGTATGGATTAAGCATCGCGTAAATCTAAAGAGGAAGAAAGGCACAGGGTCATCTATGCCCTAAGGATAATGGGGAGGGCTTAATGGGATTGAATAAAATGTTCATTGGAGAGAGAATATGGCAAGAAGTGAGCTGGGTATGAAGGTCATTGAGGAGGTGAGGAAAGAGACCTGGAGGTTGGTAGTTGCCTGAGAAGAGGAGGAGACCGTAGAATGAAAATTGTTTAGACTTCAGAGAAAGAAACATCATTGAGCAGCAAGAGTGTTAGCATCACAGTCTAGATCATCGTTAGTGGGGAACAAGGAATATGTCCCTCTCCTCCAGGAACTGAGAGTCAGATGGAGTGGGAGCAGGAGTCAGCATTAACAGAGGTTAGAGATGGTGTTCACCAAGGTGTGACAAGCTTGATTTAAAGTGGTGAATGAATGAAGGTCAATAGAGAGAGGGCGGAGCAGGCTGGGTGAGGGGGGTATACTGGGCTGGAGTGAGCCTGGGCTGGACAGGGCTGATTATCACCATGAGGGTCACCCCACATTTATACAGATTTAGGATTAACAAAGTGCCTCACTTACATCACAGAGTGCCAGAGCAAGAGGCAATGTTGGGGGCAACAAACGATGGATTGGCTATGGAGCAGTCAATGAGTTCAGCCACATGGGATTGGGGGAACAATCTAGAAGGAGACAGGATCGTGACAGTCAGGCATGATATCTTCAGTGAAATGCGCTCCAGAGGATGGCTGTCTGGGGGTAGTGCCACTAGGTCTTGTTGGTTTTAGCTTTAGGACTTCAAGTGGTGGGATAGTAAATGACAGGCTGGTGCAGAAACCCCCAGGAGATGAATGATTTGATCACCCTTTGAAACCCACCCCCCAAAAAAAAACCAAAGTGTGCTAAAGGAGGGCGTTATTGTTTTGTTATCTTTTTGCTAAGGTAAGCTATTATCAGCGTACTCTTCACATTGGGCTGTGTTTTAGATACAGATAACCCCAGGACAAGTCACCAACTATTTCTGATCTACACTGTGTAAGTCATTGCACAGGTGGGTAGAAGGATTCCTTTTAGTCATTGAATAGCATATATGCTGGTGCAGGTTTGTCATCCGCAGCAGACTCACTGAAAACGTTCAGAATGTTTCCAGCAGCCGATAGGATGTGCAGGCTCCAGGCTCCCATGGGGTTCTTCTGTTCCCATGTGGCTCTGATTTCTCCCAGCAAGGTCCTCTATTTTGAGAACTTTTCGTTCTATGTAGCTTGGAGATTCTGAGTGTTTGGTTTGGTAACATCTCTTCAAGAGTGTTATTATTTTTTTGTGGGTAAATATTATGTCTGGGCCAGTGTGGGCTACAATTTTATCTGTTATGATGCAGTAGTCCCAGGGATGTTTATTTATTGAGTTCTCAAGGATATTTTGAAGTTCATCTTTGCAGTACAAACATTTGTTGTTTGTTAATTTGTAAAAAAAGAAAAAAAGGAAAATAAATTGTGCATGTCTGATGTATGCTTCTGATGGATACTTAGTCACATCTTGCTAAGGACAGGGCAGGTGATAAGGTTTTTGCGAGCCATAGTGCGAGCACAATTTCTCCCATTTTCTTGTGAGATCCACATTGATCAATGTGTCTGGGCTCCACTGGAATGAACTTTCTGGTAGCCGTGGCCCAACTCTGTGTTGCTATCATGAAGCTCTCCAGTTCTGTAAACAAATCTGCTGGACTCAGTCACTTGTTTATTTTGACTTTTTTTTTTTCTATACCGAGAACTGGCCCAGCGTGGTGGCTGGAGGGCTGGCCTTGAAGTCTAGAAGGCCTCGGCTCAGGTCCTGCTTCGGACACATATAGGCTGTGTGTGAAATCCTGGGGACACCCCTTAACTATTCGGTGACTCACGCAACTCTCCGAGACTGAGCAGCAGGTAATCTGCTTTGGGAGAGAGAGTTCCCCACTCATGAAATCCTAGGTCTGGGTACCTGCTTGGGCACCATTAAGAAGGGAGATCCCCCCAAGTCCCCTCCCACCAATCCCTCTTGCAAGGGCTCCAAGAAGGTCCTGGTCTATGCTCATTTCTGCATCTCAGTCACTGACCTCACAACACAGTGACAGGCTCCTTTCCAAAGCTACTGATGATCCCTCAGAGACGGGGAACAGGACACCATGATGTCCTCAAGGGCACCATCTGGCCTTGACACCAGTGGGTCATGTGAAGGCCCAGGAAGCACAAAACCACAAATCTATAGAATGCCTTTGGTTAAGGATGCCCAGTTGACTGGCCCAGAGGTTTGTCTGGCTGCTCTCCTCTGCTACAATGGCACTGTGGGACCACAGGAGTTTATCCTGAAAAGGAATTAGAGGCAGTAACAGTACTCATCACAATGGTTAGCACTTTCATAGCTCTTCACACACGTTACCCCATTTGATTCTCATCATAACTTGAGGAGGCAGGTGCTATTATGCTAATTTTATAGATGAAGAAACTGGATTTGAGAAAAGCTAAATGATCTGTTCAGGATCATCCCATCATTAACTGTCTGAGGCAAGATTTGAACTCAGACTTTTCAGACTCCAAGTCTAGAAATCTATCCATTGCACCACCTAACTGCTTAGAGATAACCTGTTTCCACCCTCTGGAGGAGGAAACTGGAACTTAAAGATGAGAAAGGATCTGCTGAAGGTCACATGGGTAGACAGAGGCTAAAGCTTCTGACTGTCCATCTGTGCTCTCTGTGTGACCCTAATTTCTTCTTCTGGTGGAGTCCTGCTGCATATGGTCTTTAGTATCATCCAAAAACAAGAATGGACCTTCCAGAAATCTACATTGTTTGGGTTAACTGGGCTTGGCATAGTTATTAATGGAGTCCCTCATAAGATTCTTCCAAGGAAGATGGCGAGTTATGGACCAGACGGATTTGGAGCCGATTGAATGGAAAGACTCACACTTACTCATGAAGGGTTCTGTGATTTGCTTGGCGGTCTCCAGTGGAGGTCCCTGGATATCTGGGCTTGGCCCTGGGCTGCTCAACATCTTAATCTATGATTTGCTTAAAGGTAATTTGGAGTAAGGGGAAGAGTGGCATCCTTGTAAAATTTCCAGAAGATTCAAAGCTGGGAGGGGCAGTTCAGCCAATGGACAGCAGAGGCAGAATCCAAGAGAATTCTGAGTCCTGGGCTGAATTTCATTAGACAACAGTCAATAGAAATAAATGGAAAGTTTATACTTGAGTTGAAAAGTCACTTTTACCAGTCTGAGCTGGAAGAAACATGATCAGACAGCCGTTTATCTGAAATAGGCCACAGGTTCAGGGGACTCAGTATGAGCCGGCATGGAAAGGTGGCATCTCCTCGAGTGGCCACGCTCCCGCACTGTGTCTGGAGAGGAACCGCTTCCAGGAATAAGAAGTTTGCCCCCCTGCCCTTTGCCCTGGTCAGACCCCAGCTGGGGCACTATGCTCTGTCATGACTTCCATAGCTTCAAGAGAAGACAGAGGAGAGACCTCAGGATAGTGAAGGGACTTGTGAGACTCTGCTGGAGGAACTGCTCATCCTAGAGAAGAGAAGGCTCCCTGTGGGCATAGTAGAGATCTTCAAATACTCCAGTCTGTCACGTGTAAAAAAAGGATGAGTTTTGTTCTGTTTGGCCCCAGGGGACAGAAATAGCAGGAATATGGAGAAACTGCAAAGAAGCCAGTTGAGGCTTGATGTTAGGGAACACTTCCTCCCAACGGGAGCTGTCCCAGCGTGGGACAGGCTGCCTCTGGAGGCAGTGAGCAGCCCCTCCTTCAAGAAGAGAGATGCTCCTCATCACATGTCTTTGGGGACTCTTGGAGTCTCTTCCAATTCTGAAATCCTGGGATTCAGTGACTGGTAAAATGCTGGATGGAGCCTCCTGCCTCCAGGTCTTTCTCCAGAAAAGATGACATTGCCAACAGCCTGAGCTGCCCCTTGTTTTTATAACCTACAAGCGAGGGCGGCAGAGAAGCCCAGGGACAGGGCCCAGCAAATCCTGTCCCTTTGTTCTCTGCCTTCCCTTAAAATGGCTCCTTGTTCTCTTGTGCAAGAGGCAAGGAAGGAGGGGTGGATGGTTCTCAATGAGACCTTTTATAAGGGGCTGCCCCTGACTCTTCCCCTTTCCAAACAGCATCATCAGAGGCTTTGCAATTGCTTCTTTAAGGGAAGTTCTCTCTCCCACCCCACTGTAGCCACAGTGCTTGGTCTGGACCCACCCCTCCGACGGGAGTCCTTTGTGCCAGCCTGAAGGTGCCAAGTGCTGGGAGCAGAGCTGCCTGGGCCAAAAAAACCTCCACCCCCTCAACCCCCACCCCTCACCATGCCCATGGGCTGCCAAATGCCAATACTGCCAATGTTTGACTCTATTGTGCCTGTCTAGAAGGGCAGGGATACCACCCCCTGGAACACAGGCTCCAAGGAGCACATGGGGTACTTCAGTTCTAAAGTAGCCTGAGTCATAGAGCAAGCGAATATAGGATCAGAGAACTCTCAGGTTGGGAAGGGGCTGAGTGTGAGACCTTGAAGTAGGTCTGCCATTTAACTAACCTAGGGGCTGCCCGCAGATCCTTGAGTTATGAAGAGAGTTGATAATGGAGGAAGATCGTGGGCTCATGAGCTAGAAGGGGCTGGGGCTGGCCTCATGGCACGCGCTCAATATTCAGAGGGAGAAACTGAGGCCTGGAGAGGGTGAGGGACTTCCCCCCCCCCATTTACACTAGCATCATGCAGCTTATCCAGGATTCAAATCCATGTCCTATACCTACAACTCTGGTATTCCTCAGACTAAAATCTGTATAGAAAGACCCAGATTCAGGGGTTAGCCCAAGATGGGAAGCTCTGGGGGACTGTGATTTGCACCCCAAGAGGGGACACCCACCCTGAGGAGATAATGTCTCTGCTTAGGTATGGAGGGTTGTAGGACGCATCCATCTGTCTCTGATGACCTCCCTGAAGAGCAGGGCTGGCCTCCTGAGGCCTGCTCAGGCCTCCTTGCAACTGGAGCTTCCCAATGGATCAGCTGCTGGGTGGGTGATTATACACTTGGCCCACAACCCATGGAAAATGAGCTGGCAGGGGTGGGGGGGAGGGAACTTTCCATAAAGCCTCATGAGTCTCTAGAGGACTGTAAAAGCTGGAGCCCTCTATCCATTAATTGATAACCAAACCTTTATTAAGCTTACCCTATGCTCTACTCACTGTTAGGCACTGAGGATACAGAGACCAAAAGGAGCTCATGCTTGTCTTCAGGGTGCTCACACTCTATTTCTAACCCCCTCTACCCAAGAAAGCCCCTTGTAGTACATCCCTTGTTGGCTCCACTCCAATCCAATAAACATTTATGAAGCACCTACTGTGAGCCAGTTGTTGCGCTAAGCACTAAGGACACAAGGAATGAAAAGAAAGGCAGCATTTTTCTTGTGCTCAGGATACTCCTCTTTCTCTCTCACCTGGCACCCTCAGACCTCCCAGGATGCATTGCTCACCCTGTCCTCTAGTCATGTTGTGCAAGCTGCGTTGGCTGGGCTCAATATCCTGTCAGACAGTGGCACGTTCAATGAGAGAGAGTGGAGCCCTGACTCAGACAAGTGTGTTCTCTCCTCCAGTGCCCAGTACACAATAGGTGCTTTGAGTTGGGGAAGATAACAGAAGGCAGCTTCTTCCTCTTCTGTCCTCTGTTAGTCCATCACCAGGACTCTAGTATTCTCTTGGTATAGTAGACAGAGCACTCAAATTGAACTTATTAGATCTTGGATCCAGACCTGGTTCTGCCACTTGATATGAGTGTGAAACCTGGCCAGTCCTTCCCATAGCTTCCTCTCTGAAAGATGTGGGACTGAGATTAGATGAAAGCAATGGTCCCCTAAAGCTTCAATTCGATGACCCATTAGACTGTGAGCTCCCTGAGGGCAGGGACTATCTTTGACCATTATTTTTTTTCTCTTTCCTTCAATTACATGTAAAAAAAATTAACATTCATTTTTTTAAAATTTTGAGTTTCAAATTCTCTCCTTCCCTCCCCTTCCCCCAAGACAGCAAGCAATTTGGTATTTATATATTAGTCATGTTGTAAAAAAAAGACACAGACCAAGAAAACTCCACAAAAATTTTTAAAAAGTTAAAAACAGTATCTTTCAATCTGCATTTGGATTCCATCGGTTCTTTCTCTGGGAGTGGGTAGCATTTTTTATCACGAATCCTTTGGCATTGTGTTTTATTATCATATTGCTGGAAGAGCTAAGTCCTTCATGGTTGATCATGGTTACAATGTTGTTATCACTGTATACAATGTTTCCCTGGTTCTGCTCACTTCACTTTGCATCAGTTCATGTAAGTCTTTCTAGGTTTTTCTGAACACATCTCTCTTGTCATTTCTTACAGAACAATAGTATTTCATACCAAACACATGCCACAATTTGTTCAGCCATTCCCCAATGGATGAACATTCCCTGAACTTTCAATTTGCTTTTGGCTCTTTTTGTATACCCAGCACTTAGCACAGTGCCTGGTATGCAGTAGGTACTTCATAAATGTTTATTGACCCAGTGACTTATTGACATTCTGTCCCTCTGGCCTTCTCTTAAAGATAGGTGACATTTACATAGCACTTAAAAGTTTTCAAGGTGTTTTCCAGGGATGATTTGACTTGGTCCACACAACAACCTGTGAGGGAGGTTCTACTACCACCATTTTACAGACTAGGAAACTGAGACTCCAAGAGGGTGAATGATTGATTCAGTTACATACACACTGTGTGTAGAAATCTGAAGCCCGATTTGACCCCAGGTCTTCTCGAATTCATGACAAGTGACAGATCACAGCCTGTTCCAAGTGTAGAGTGCAAGAAATGACACCCCTGGATATCGCATATAGCAGACATTTAATGACTTTTTCTGTATGACTATTCCACATTCGTTAGCATTTACTAGGTCCAAGGCTCTGCTAGTTTTTTGAGGTAAAAAACAAAACCAAAACAGTTCCTGCCCTCAAGGAACACACAATTTAATTTGGATGAGGGAAGAGAACATACGTGAATGAGTGTGATACAAAGCAAAGAATGAAAGCGCCAGAGGAGGGAAAAACATTAGGGAAATTCAAAGAGGGAAGTGGTGATCTTATTCACCTGAAACCATCAAGGAGGACTTCATGGAAGAAGTACCAAACGAGCTGGGTTGTGAAGCGTGAGAAAGATCTCAACAGGCAAGTGCAGAGGGAGCACATCTTAGGAAAGCATCGGGAATGGTGAAAGCAAATGTGTGGATGCTGGAGAGAGCTGGAAAAGACTGGAGAATAGTTAGGAGTCAGGATTTGCTGGGATGGGAAAGAGCTTAAAGTCAAATTGTGACAGGTTTTTAGTATCTGGTAAGGAGTCAGAGAGACAGGAGCGAGCTACTAAAAGATTTCTGGTCAGGGGATTCATTAAGGACTTAGGAAGAATATTGTGACAACTAGGGAGAGGTCCAATTTGGGGCACAGATGTGACCAGGGGCAGGGAGGTAAACTGGGGCTAACAGAGTTGAGGTCAGAGGTGATGAGAAGCTGGACAAGGGTAGAGACCGTGGGAGTGAAGAGGAGGGAGGGAGGTGATGAGTTCTGTTTGGACACGTTGACTTTGACATTCACGGAGGTCTCCAGTGGGGATGCCCACCAAAAAGTTGTAGATGTGGAACTGGAGCTCAGGAAGAAGAGAAGGGCTGGACAAGTAGATGTGGAAGGCATCTAAACACAGATACTGGACATGAAGCACACCATGCCCCCTTCTCCGTGTTTGTTAAATCTCTAATAAGGCATTCTACAATTGTACCAAGAATCAAACGTTCCCCTAGCTCATTGAGCTCTACTGGAAGAACTTACTTTCTTCTACCTTTGAAATTCAAAGGTTGAGACAGTTAGATTCACACGCATGTACACATGCATGTGTGTATAGATGCATACATGTGTGTAGATGTATGTATTTGTGCATGTGTGCACAGGCTCTGACACATGGCTGGTAATCATAATCATAGCCAGAATTTCTATAATGTTTTAGCGGTTACAAAATAATTTACATACTCTACATCATTTGATTTGAACAACAATGCTTGCTTTCATTACACCCATTATACAGATGAAGATATGGAGTCTGGCAGAGGTCTTCCTCACATTAAATCTAGACGTCTCTGCTCTCAGCCACCCAGACACCTTTGTCAATGTTGTTCAGTAACACCTGACTCTATGGAACCCTGTGGACACACTTCAAAGTCAAACAATGCTAGGGTCCCACAAACTAGGCGAAGGAAGAAGCCCCAGAGACCATCTTGTCCAATGCCTGTAAAACTCCTTTGACTCAAGCCAGAGAAGGAGCCCTTTCATCTTTCTCCAAATGTAAGTTCACTCAGTGAACCAGTGTCAGAACTGGGAGGGATGCTGGGTGGCATATAACCCAACCACCGCACTTTAGAGTTCAAGACACTGAGGCTCACTAAGGATAGGGATAAGCTGCCAGGGTCCAGCAGGCCTTGGGCCAGGCCATCAGGATCCTTGTATCAGAGCCATATGGGTGTTAACGGGTTCCCTCACAACCCCTGAGCCTGCTGGTGCCTAAGACAACTCTGGTTTTGTCTCTATTTCTAGCTCCAACAGGCCGGCTGGTCTCCCTGAAATAAGCCAGCTTTGTGTTGGGTAAGACATTCCACAATCTGGGAGAGGGGAAGAGAGGCTGGGCCCAGCCAGGATCCTAAGCAAGTTTTCTCTCCAAAGTTGGCCCAGCCAGGGATGTGAAGTAAGGAGTGGTCTAAATGGATCTTCCGAATGCTCCTGGGGACAGAAGCCGTTGATGAGTGGGGCAGAGGGCATGGACCGAGCACAGCAACAGCCCACAAGACTGCCCGACAAGGCCTGCTGTGTCTGGAGCACTCTCAGGCTCCTGGCTCATTAGGAATCATGCGCCTGAAAGGATCTAGCCCAGAGGCCAGGCCCTGCTGATGTTCACAGAGCCTGCCTTTGGAGTTGCCCACAGCCTGGCACCACTCAGCTCCACCATTCCAGGCAAGGCCTCCTCTGAGCCTCTCCAAGATGATTGGCTGGAAGCATAAAGGTAGAATTCACTTCAGCTACCCTCCCATGGCACCTTTCCCATTCCACTGCATGACCTTCTGTGACGCCATGGCAGGAACTGCAGCTAGCCCAACCCTGTGTACATTGACCCTCTGTCTTGAAGGTCTGCTAGATGGAGGGGTACCCTTGGCACTGTCTGAGATAAGGAACCCTGTCTCCCGTCCATCGAGACTTGAGTCTTCACAGGGCCCAGGGATGTTCCTGCTCCAGAATAGCCAGGCAGGTGGTTGCCCATTGCTTCCCAAAGATACAGTGTGGGCATCCAGCACAGTTGCTGATGTGGGTACCCACAGAAGCTCCTTCAGCACCCACAGCTGGCACAAAGCTTCCCTTTGAGAGGGGAGCTGCCCCCTCAGGGGATATACTAAAGGTACTGACATATTGGAAGTCCTGAGAAGATGCCATGAGGCAGACACACGGAAGCTGCCTTCAAGGATTGAAAGGTTTTATTTGGAACTGCAGAACCCCAGCTAGAAGGAAGCCCACAGCCATCTGATCCCACCTTTGCCCCTCTCCAACCTACCACCCAGGTGGCCATGAGCCTTGGCTGACCCCCTCCATCTGGGGATGAGTCACTCCTCCTTGGGGTCAAAGCCAAGATTGTCTCTTGGCCTCAAAGGGAGATCACAGAGTGGTGGAAAGAGTCCTGATGGGCACTCGCTGGTTTCTAAGGCCACCTCTGCTGTCTCCACCCCGGATGGTCTCAGAAAACTGACTCAATGTCCCCGAGGTTTCCTTAGCTCTAAGTCGGGGGCAGGCCGGATGCTCTCTGAGGCGCCTCCTCACTCTCATCTATGAGGGTCAGTGCCTCAAAGGGCCACACAACTAGGAAGTGGATTAAGATCCCCAATGTGCACTGTCTCAATCTACTATCACCATGCTGCTGACTTCTGGAAAAATGTCTGGCTTGTTTCCCCAGCTAGGCTGAAAACTCCACACTGTGCCAGAGAGCAGGACAGCTCTGGGGAGTCGGGTCCCTGGGTCACTCTCCTTGGGTTTCTGCTCCCCTGGGTTGTGTGTGCACAGGTGTGTGTATGCATGTGCTTACATGTGTGTGTGTGTGTCTGCTTGTGTTCCTCAGGAGTATCTCTTACACAGGGCTTCACTGGGCATAGCTAGATGCCTCAGGCCACTGGCAACAAGGACGCTGTAGGGAACGGTCAGTGGGAAGTGTGTCTTGGCCACATTGTCTGAGCCCTCTTCATTCTCATATTTCCAAGGTCAAAGGACCCTGACCAGTTGAGGTGCAAAGACCAAAAAAAAAAACAAAGCAAAGCAATAAACCCATCAAGAAAAGCTTTGTCCAAAAGCTTAGAGTGACTGAAGACGGACGGGGCTGGAGAAGATTATGGCCACCTTCCGTCCCTTTCTCTACCCACAGGCAGCTCCGAGCACCCCCATGCACAGAACTTGCCTGGAAGCAGAAACACGAGTTCAGATCTGGTCTCAGACACTTCCTACATGTAGGACTATGGGCAGGCCACATAAGCTGTGTTTGCCTCAGTTTCCTAATCTGTAACATGGGGTCATCATTGCACCTACCTCCCAGGGTTGTTGTAAGGACTGAATGAGATCATGTTTATAAAAAACAAAGCATTTAATGCAGGGTCTGAAATCTTGGAGGTGCTTAATAAATAAATGATTATTGCCTTTGCTTTCCCCTCCCCTACACACATAGCCAGGGGTGTATTGGAACCAGCTCATAACAGCACGTTGCTTAGGTTTCAGAGTGAGCATTTACACTTCAGAAATTGGCAAATTGGGTGGCTAGGTGGTGCAGTGAAATAAATACAGCACCAGCCCTGGAGTCAGGAGGACCAGAGTTCAAATGCAGTCTCAGACACTTAACACAAAACCAGCCATGTGACCTTGGGCAAGTCACTTAACCCTAATTGCCTTCCAAAAAAAAAAAAGAAATTGGCAAATTGGGCCTTGATTTGATCTGTTGATTGTTAGACTTAAGAAAGTGATGTTCCAAAATCAGATTAATAATACGCCTTTGACTTAAAAATAGGTCATGTACACATTTTTTTCCCAGAATGCTGGTAGTTAAACATTTCCCGGCACACTCCTGCACATTCCTATCCGTTCTGTCACACAATAGCAAAGACATAATTAATTCTCAGTTTGCATCCTCTGTACAAAAATACACAAGCTTCTGGGACAAAACAAACTGGAACGGGGAAAGGGGTTTATAGAACATAGGGTCCATCAGGGTCTCCTAGAATTCCGTGACAGGGAAGACACAGGACAAGACTGGGTGGTGGGTAAAGGGATCAGCACACTCTTAGACATCAGCTTCTCTGCTACTCTCTGCCTTTGGAAGCCTCAGATGGACACTCTTCAGACAAAGGCAATCCAATATTCCCTGGAAAACCAGCCTGGGTCAATGAGAACCCATTTACTGTTGAGCACACAAATGGTTTCCCCCTCATAGAGCGATGGCCCATGGCCCTCATGCTTTCACAAAGTGTTTCTCCAATTCTGGGTGAGAAACATGATTCCCCAACCTTATAAACACACCTCGGTGTCACTTTCACTCTTTATGATTCATGGTTACCTCCCATGGTCAAGAGGAGCTGGACTCCATCTGGGTTTGGGGAGTACTAATCTCCTGCTCCTGGAGGTGTGAGAAGTTTTACCCCAAATTCATAACATCTGAGTAAAGAGGATGCATTGGCCAGGAGAAATGACATTCTCTGGAAAATTGTGAGAATGGCCAGCTACATGATTATTGCCCTGTACCTGTCACCGTGATCTTCTTCTGCGATCAGCTGTTAAAAGCGCAACTTCCGACAGTGAAGGAAACTCCAAATGTGTAGGGGGAAAGAAAGGCAGAGGGCTGGGTTTTTTGTCATTTATTTGATGGCTTAAAAAGTAGACAATTAACCCTCTGCAAAAATTTAAGAAAAGCATGTGGTCTTCTTTACTTTCACCTGTGAAATTGGAATGAGGATGTTGGAGCTGGGAATGGGTCCCATCATTCTGGAAAGCAATTTGGAATTATTTGAAGACTGTGACTGCTCTTCTAGCCATGGAGTTCACAGAAAAGCAAGAAAGGATACGAGTGATCAATACCAATTGACGGGAATGACTAAATACATTTTGGCACATGCAGGCAATGTGAGAGTTTGATTTCCATGTGAGGAGTGATGCCTCTGAATAATTCAAAGGTGCACAAGAAGATTCTTATGTGTCACACATGGCACATAAATATGTCCTCTATATCTACACATACATTTATGAAAATACTAAAAAGGAGAAAGATAGATCTGAAGCAGTGCTTTGGAAGGACTTGCCAAGCCAACATTTCTCCACTACTTCCCCTTCTCTCCTCTGACCCTTCCCCAACTATGGCATAGAGTGCAGTGGTTTTCAACCTTCCTAATGTCGTGGTCCTTTAATACTCGTATGTGGACGTGTCTGCATGTGGGTGGACCCACCTGGAGATGGATAGAGGAGTGGTGTCTCAGTTCCCAAAGCAATCAGAAATACGTGTTTTCTGATGGTTTTAGGTGACCCCTGTGATCCCTGTGAAAGGATAGTTCTACCCCCAAAGGGGTCGTGACCCACAGGTTGAGAACTGCTGGATAGACTCTCATCCTCTCACTTTTAAATTATGGCAGTAGCTGATGGGGGTCTACCTCCCTGGGGTCCCTCCCCCTCCAATCCATTCTCCATTGAGTCACCAAAGGGATTCCCTTAAAGTTCTGATCTGACCATGGGGCCCTCCTTGACTCCATTCAATCAGCTCCAGTGTCTCCCCAAAGCAGCTAACACAGAGTGTTCGTAACTCAGCCCAGCCTCCCTTTGCAGGCTTCATATACCTTCCCCTCCACCATAGTCAGTAATCCAGAGATGCTGACTTTCTCACTATTTCTCCCCATGTCTCATCTACATACTCTTCACTAACTTTCCCATCTCTACCTCCCAAGAACCAGCTTCACTTCTTCCTTCTGTAGGAGGTGATTCCTGTCCTCTTCTTCCCCCTTTCCCCGTGGCTTCTCCCTCCAATTACGCCCTAGCTGATTCTCTCTTCTACCTGCCCAATTGTGTGAGTTCAGTCTTCCCCATTATAATGGAGCTCCTTAATGGCATGAGTCTTCCTTCGAATCCCCAGAACCTACCATTTTTCTCAGTCACAAATAGTGCTTAATAAATGCTTGTTGGCAGAAGTTAACGCTGTAAGCATGAAGGAGGTGAATGTAAGCGCGGCTGGCTGTCAGGCTCTGATGCCCCCCTTGCCCACCAGCATGGAGGGAACCTTGGGATCCCAGGGGACTCGAGCCCTGCCAGGTGGAAACTGGACTTCCAGTGTGGCTGCTGCAGGTCTAGCTAAGCAGATCTGGGGGAGGCTTAGTGTCACCAGAAGGGTGGTGATCTACACCAGAGGAAGGCTTACCCATCATAGAATCCCTCCAAATGCAGAAGTAAAACGTGACACTTTTTGGTTTCTTTCCATTTTTTTTTTACTTTCCCCCCTTTGAGTAGATATCTCCTCCTACTGTTCAGAAGGTGATTTCTTGGGAGAAAAAGAATCTCAGCCATTCTTAATCTCAGCTTTGAACAGAATATGGGGTCCCAGACTCATAGTTGGAAGGGACTTCAGAGAACATATCTCTGGCTTTCCAGGTGAGGAAACTGAGGTCCATTTTAAGTGACTTGTTTAAGGTTACAGGGGATGGGCATCAGAGGAGAGATTTGAACCCTGGCTCATGACTCTTCACTGTAGTCTGCCAGTGAAGGGGAACTCACTACCCCAGTTGTGAGGCAGTTTTTCCCAACATCCACCTCAATGTGGCTCTTTATTCATGCACTAGTACTTGTTCTGTCCTCGGGATCAACCAGAAGCCGTTGATTCATTCTCCTGAAACCTATAGGTCCCTCAAAGGATCTGTCCACCAGCTAATTGTTAATTAATCTGCTTTTCTGCTGCAACTGGCCATATTCACTTTCTATTTAAAGCTAACCTTGTTAATACTATGGTAAATAAATTTGCCAGCACAAAATATGCTGATGCAGGAACTTTTTGGCCTCAAACTAACCACATAGGAATCAGGTTCTGGTCTTAAAAAATAATTTGTGCCTGCCTGGGGTCTCTGGTGCTCACTTTCAGCGCTTGGAGCCAGTTCCCAATTCTGGAAGACGACATAAATTCTGTGGAGGGAGAGAGTTAGTGCCCCAGCTGATGACATCATCCCCTAGAAAGGGCCATAAATCATGAGTGAATTTGTAGGGACAAATGGAGGCAGCCGGCCTGCCAGCTTTCAGGCCTGGACTCTGGAAAGCTTGGAAATTAATTATTGGAAAAGTCACTCCTTCCGAAAGGAGAGTCAGTGAACCCAGATCCTGAGGGGGAGAGAGAGCCCTGGCCAGGATCAAGTGATTTTAAGCCTGGCGTTCCTCCGGATTTGGGCCACATGCCCCCAGATGAGGGGAGTTATGGACCCCATTAAGATGGCCACAATTGCTCAGTTATTCCATGAAGGGCTGGCATAGTACCTTGATGGGGTGGGTGGCCTCCTCCCTGGGAAGGGGCCAGGGCAACCAGGAAGGCCCCAAAGTCCAAGTAAATCCAACCCCTTTCCCTCCTGGCTGCTTCATGGTGGCCTCTTTCTCCCATGGGTTCAACAATCAGCTCTCTGCAGATGACTCCCAGATCCCTGGTCTCAGATCTCCACATCCAATATAGTCTCTCTCTTGAGCTCCTGACTAGCTTGCTCACTACCAACTGACCAGTGGATGTGTAGACCCAGATGGGCCAGAGACACCTCAAAGTCAACGGAACCTGTTATCTTTGCTGCCACGTCCGCCATTCTCCTCCTAGCTTGGTGATTTCTGCCAAGGCCATGGCCCAGTGACCCATGCTGAGAGGTTCTCCTTTGGCCTGATTCGCTGCCTCACAGATTCAAAGTCCCTGAGGTGCCAGGCACTCATGGTGCTAGGATATGGGGACCCTGGTCACCTAGACTTGCACCTGGCTCCCCAAACACACACATATCCAGGCCACCACTAGGCCTTATGACTCCCACCTTCACACGGTGTCTCATGTGGTGCTCCACATGGTTCATGTGGACTATTGTGATGGTGTGACCATTCATGCTTTCCTCCCCTATCCTGTAAGAGACTTAGCCTGAAAGATGCTTGGGTTCCACCTAGCTCCACGTTCTATGATCCTCTAGGAAAGAAGCTCTAAGGCCATTTCAATCCAACAAAACAATGATTATGGGCATAGTAACCCAATTAGCAACTAGGGGAGAACAATTGAAAATTGACCAATGGATTAAAAATTTAAAGGGCACTATCTCCACTGACCTGGGAATCTTTCTGTTCACTCTCTACCTCACTGGCAGCAGACATAGCTTCATTCTGGGGGTGCTTCCTGCCCTTCCCACCCTCTCCCTATGCCAGAAGCAGTGAAAACAGTCCACTACTCCTTTTTCTCCTCTGTTACAGCCCAGAGAAAGTGTCTGGGATGACTAGGGGTGGGGAACCTGCAGCCTCAAGGCCACTTGTGGCCCTCTAGGACCTCCGGTGTGCCCTTCAGATTGAGTCCAAGTTTGACAGAACAAATCCTTTTCTACAATGATTGCTGCTGTCTCTCAGCTCTTCCACACGCCTCATTTGTCCTTCTCAGTCTCATTGGCTGAAACTTCATCCACGTTGAACCTCCTCTCTGTGAGTTCTCCCAGCACTCCTCCTTCAGCCTTCTCTTCTTTTTTTAAATCCTGCAATCTTATCAGATTTATTTATATCCCATAGATAATTCCCAGATCTCTGTCTGTCGGGACCTCCAGCTCCCCAAGCGGTGATGCCCCAGCTCCTTTCTGTAACTTGGTCTCTCTGGATAGAAGCTAAGCTCCTCCAGGGGAGGAAAAGGTTCATTTTGGCCTTTCCCTTCCTAGCAGCTAGCATGGTGCATAGCTCCCAGCATGGGTTCCACAAGCTTATTGGTATAAAGTCTTGAATTTTGACATTTGTGATGAACTGAACTGATGGGAATGTTGTGGGAGCATAGACAGGCCATTGCCCTCTGGGGGTCCAGTCCCTTTCTCTGCTACAGAAGCAGTGTAAGGAGGGCTGGAAGGACCTCTTCTTCTCTGGCTTGTGAGATGTAGACCCCAGTATTCACCCACGGAGCATCCTGGAGCCCATGGCCCTGAGCTTTCAGGTTTGCCCCCAGGGTCAAGGCACAGGTATGCAGTTTGCTTCGCAGAGGGCCCTTGTTCCCAGACAGAAGCAGGGTGGAGCTTGGAGGCCTGTTCCAAAGCTGAGCCATAGCCACACTGCAAGAAGCCTCCTCATTCACCCTAGCACAGAAGCGCTAACAAAGCGCTAATACCATTTGGCCTGGACAGGAGATCTCCTCCGGCCAAGACTGCGAGGCGCCTGCCGGCCAAGAGCTCTGCGGCCAGCCAAGCAGCAAGGTGGAAAATCCGTGTCTCTGCTGGCTTGGAGCAGCTTTGAAAAAATAAATAAATTAAGAGGCAAGAAGAAGGCTTTACACTTTTAAAATAATAGACACTTTAAAATGAGTCAGTTCACAGGAGTGGGAAGAGCCCCTCTGGGCCAAAGGATTTGTGGCTTTTGAATCCCTGCTCTGCCACCTCTGACTGACTCTTGTGACCTTAGAGAAATGACTTAACTTCTCTGGGTCTCGGTTTCCCCCTTAGTAAAATGAAGGTGGGACAAATGAGTTGACCCCTAAGCTTCCTTTCACCTGTATTCTTCCTTTTCTGGGTCTTGGTTTCCTAATATGAAAAATAGGGTCAATAAGTATTAATTTATTTTTCAGGGCTACATGAACAAAACTCTTAGGAAACCTGTGAAAATGTGAGTTCTTCAAAAATAGGTGAGCCAGTGAAGACCACTCACCACTACCGGCTCGTGAATAACCCACAAAGTACCCAAACCAGAAGCATTACTGCCGAGGGAACCCCCTTGGCCTCTTCCAAGCCCCAGAGACTGCAACCACCTGGGCTACCCAACTGGGAGAGAAGGCGTGGAGAGTCCCGAGGGATGTTTGAGTGAAGCAGGGCTCCAGAGCCCTGCTCTTCCTTTCAGGATGGTTGGCTTTGAAAGTGTCCTGAGCAACTCCAAAAGGCTCATGATGGAAAGGGATATTTACATCCAGAGAAAGAGCTACAGAGTCTGAATGCAGATGGAAGCAAGCCACTGGCTCTCTCTCTTTTCTGTCTGTTGGGCTTTGTTGCTTCTTTCTCATCCACTCCATTGGTTATAAGCCTTCTTTACAACTTGTCTAATGTTTAATGTGATTGTCTTTGTAGAACCTCTATCAGATTGCAAGCTGCCATAGTGGGGAGTGGGGTGGAGAGGGAGGGGGAGAAAATTTGAAACTCAAGGGACTATGGACCTGAATGTGGCAAACTAAAAGTAAATAAATACATTTTTAAAAAGAGTGTCCTGAGACAGTTACAAGTTCTGCCCCTGTCCGTTAACGCATCTAGTACCTGCTGCCTCTCACTTCCTTGTGCCATCTACACCAAGATGCCTGTCATTCTCTAATGGTGCTTGTGCCCCCATTGCACAGAGCTCAAAGCTCCTTCAGAATAACAAGACAAAAAATAATAATAAAACTGGCTGGTGTGTGTGTACGCGTGCGTGTATGTGTGTGTTGACCATGACTTCCTTATTAACTTTGCAAATAGAAAGAACTCAAATGTTTGTGACTCAATGAATGGATTGGGGGACAATAGAATGGACAAATAGGGTGGCATTTTGTACCTCTAGTAAGTGTGGTGGGACGAGCCCAGGGTGGGCAATCTGAGGCCCTTTGGTGGCTCTGTCCCTTTATTCTTTGTGTGACTCTGGAAAAGTATCTTAACATCTATGAGTCTTAGTTTCCTGGTCTGTAAAACAAGCTGGTTACTGGCAGAGCTGGGATTTGAACAGTCTGCTGACTCCAAATTCACTCCAAATTCTGTGCCCCTTCAGTCCCCAGTCTCACTATTGAGTTTGGTTAATTAATCAATCAACATTAATTAAGCACCCACTATGTGCTGGCACTGTGCTAAGTTCTGGGGATACAAAAAGAAGCAAAAGACAGTCCCTGCCCTCAGGAAGCTTACAGTCTAATTGTTGAGATAATCTGCAAACAAATAGATGCAAAGAGGGCTCTCTAGACAGGCTAACCAGGAGATAACAGAGGAGAGGCTGGAAGGAAGAGGCATGTTGAAGGCTTCCTGTGGAAGGTGGGATTTACCAGGAAATAAGACATAGAGGCAATGGGGTATAGAAATCCATCCTGCCCTATAAGAAAGCAAGGGGTGGGGGGAGGATAATGGGAGAGGACATAAGAGAGAACAGATTGAAGCAGGGGTACTCAGTATGCTTGCTATCTGTGGGTGGGGGATAGGGGAGAGATGGGGAGAAAGTTTGTAACTCAAAATCTTGTGGAAGTGAATGTTGAAAACTAATAAATAAATAAATTTATTTTTAAAAAAGGTGGGATTTCAATTGGGACTTAAAGGAAGCCTGGGTGGGGGCTCAGTGGTCAGAGATGAGGAGGGAGAGTGTTCCAGGTCTGGGGGTTGGCCACAGAGAAGGTCCAGAACATAGAGGGAGGGGGAATAGCTCTTGGTGGTGGAAAATCCAGGAGGCCAGTGTCATTGAAAGGATGTAAGAAGGAGGAAGATGTAAGAAAGCTGAGAAGGGAGGAGGGAGCAGGTTAGGAAGAATATGGCATGCCCAACAGAGCATTTTGTAATTGCTCTTTGAGGCAAAAGGGAGCCACTGAAGTTTAACGAGGAGGGGGTTACACAATCAGACCTGCTGTCTAGGAAAACCACTTTGGTGGCTGAGGGAAGGATGGACTGGAGGGGGGAGAGACTGGAGGCAGGCAGAGCCCCCACTATGGTAATAGTCCAAGGGTAAAGTGATGAGGGTCCGCAATATAGTGGGGCTAGATCAGAGGAGGGAACATATTTGGAAGATGTTTTTTGACATCCTACCCTCACTGTAACCCTCACATGTTTGAAGAGTCTTATGAATCCCAAAGAACTTAACAAACCTTGTCATATTTTGCATGATCAGGGAAGACTAGCTCCTCTGGAGTGAGGATTGTTGAGCTCTTTTCAGGACTCTTTGTTCCCCTTTGGTGCCCACCAGATTCCCTCTAATGGCAAGCAAAGAAGTACTTAGCACCTTGTTTCAGGTATTTAATTGTCTAGCACCTTGTTTCAGTTCAAGTTTCTTGCCTATAATTATATCAAGTCTTTTGTTAAGAAACAGGACTTGTGAACTCCTGTTGCTGATGCAACAGGAAGGGACAGATCAGGGAGGAGCTTAATGATTATATATAAGGAGAAGCCCAGGCTGAGAGAGAGAGAGAGAGAGAGAGAGAGAGAGAGAGACAGAGAGAGACAGAGAGAGAGAGAGAGAGAGAGAGAGAGACAGAGAGAGACAGAGAGAGAGAGAGAGAGAGAGAGAGAGAGAGAGAGAGAGAGAGAGAGAGAGAGAGAGACTGGGAGGAGGCATGGCCGTGGTGCTGGTACTGTGTCTGTCTGTTCTGACGTTACTTTGTCAGATTCGTCTGCTGATGGAGGACATTGCTGTTGTTACAGAAGCCCTGAGACCTTACTGCTGGTTCAGAAGCCTGGAAAAAGGATTTTTTGTTGCACGTTTACAGAAGTCCTGGGGGAGGCTCTTACTGATGTTTTCAGAGTTCCTGGGACTATACTGATGATTTGTGTTGAGTTCTCAGACCTTGTTGGTGGGTCTGTGTTGATTTCATAGGCAGATAGTGAATTGGTGATGATGCCAGCAATGTGTATGAATGTTATTGTGGCTTTGTTAAGCTTTGTCTTCTCAGGAAAAGAAACTGTGAAGGACTTGAGGTGGACTGGACACTGTGAGCTTTAATATGGAATGGGAACTGGACAAGGAAGTGGATGAATAACTGGACAAGGAGCTGGACAAGGAGTTGGGAGCTGCCTGCTCTTGAATCCAGGTGACAGTTGGGTAGATTTGGGAAGGAGTTGGGACTATGGAAGAAGAACCATGGAATCTGAGAGCCAGCATCGAGTCAAGATGAAAAAACCTCTCCTTGGGTATTTAATGCAAACTGAGAAGATCATGATTTACTGTGGCCTAGGGGTGTACTCTATGTCCTGTACCTCTTCAGGATGATTGAATTAAGGATGATTAGAAACTAATTTCCAATTAAGAAGAAAGAAGACTTTTTGACTGAGGGGTTAAGACAATGTGACCTAGGGGTGGAGAACCTTGACCTTTGTACTTTGTGTCTGTTAAGGAGGCAAGCCTCTTTAAGGATAATTGAGTTAAGCTCTTACTGAATGATATCTTTTGTTTAAAATTAGGTGACCACTTTGGTGATGACTTGTTATGTCATAACATTGTGAATGCTGTACTTTGGTTTCTATGAATCTTGTGCTTTAAATTTACTGCTGAATAAATAGAGTTCACTACACTATAATCAGAAGCTTGAAGCTGTTCACAGTAGCAGTCATCAGGAAAGTTGGGCATGCTTGGCTTTACATTCCTCCAACTCTCCAAAAAGTGGCAGCATACACAGCGGTCATACCACAGTGAAACTGTCTGGGCAGATGGGCTAAAGTAGGATGAGGGTAACTGATAGGCCACAAACTGATTGGTGAGTTAGGGGGATGTCTCCCCCAAATATGTGAAGACTTCCCTAGTGGAATGAGTGACTGAGAACAATCTGTTCCAACGGCCATGAAGATGGATAAAGCAGGCGCTGTGGAGCATTTAGCGCTTGGTTAGATACTGAAGACACCAAGCTCATCTGCTGCATCCCAGGCCATCACCAGATGTCCTGACTCTTTCTTGCTACTGGACTTTGATGACTCTGGAAGAAACAGTGAGGCTGGTGACTTTGTGCAGCTCAGCCTCACTTAAATCCAATTCACTCAAGTCAAGACATCACCTCATGATGTCATTGGTCCTCTTAAAAAATGAGGAATGAACAACAATCACAACAGTTGATACTCATGTACACCCTCCTTAATGAGGTCTCTAATCATTATTCTCATTTTAAGGATGAGGCAGCCGAAGCTGTAGTGGGGGGTGGGGAAGAAGGGTAAATGACTTTCTTGTGATCATGCAATCAGTAAAATCTGGAGTAAGGATTTGGACTTTAATCTCTCTTGACTGCAAGTCTGGTGTCTATGGCAGCACTGCCCAAAACAGACTGCCACAAGACTTGATGTCAGGAAGACTTGGGTAGCTACGTGACTGTGGTCGAGTCATTGAACTGGCCCAAGATTTTGGGTCATCATCTATAAACAGAGGATAATAAAAGCTTCTTCCTGGTGAGGTTATTGTATGGCCCAAATGAAATGATCTGCATAAAACACTTAGCAAAACTTCCAATACTACAAAGACATTAGTTCTCATTTGACTGGTTTTATTTTTTATGTATTTATATACATATTATATTATTATTAACTAATTACATTATGTGATCAATGTTATGTGTTATATAATTATATTGATCCATTATATGATTAATAATGTATTATTATATTTATATTGCATTCATTAGTGTTTACTTTATGATTTACCTTCCATGACTTTGCCTATACTGTTCCCTCCACCTGAACCTCCCCACTTTTCCAGTTCTATATATTCAATCCTCTCAGTTTTCCAATGATCAGTGGAGTTATAACCTCCTCCAGGAAGGCTTCCATGATCTCCCTTGATCCTCCAGTCATAGTTGGAAGTGGCTCTTCCCTCCTCTGACTTCCTGCACTGCCCAGTGCATGTTCCAGGTCCAGCCTTTAGGTGATTATGTTATTATGTTTTCCTTCCATTAGACTCCAAGGTCTTTGATGAGGCCATATTTTATTTATCACCTTTATGTAAAGAAAACACATACAGAGATACACACATACACACAGTTACACAAATACACACAGTCATACACACATACAAGCACATACACACATAACACACACATACATTTATAAATAAACACATGAATGGATGAATGAATGGATGATGAATAGGTTGGTACTTTATGCCATGTAACAGTATACACAAATATATGTAATGATATACACAAATAGGAGGCTCAAAGACAGAGTGTGGACCCAGTATGACCCTTCCTTTCACAGATGAGAGAGCAGAGGAGTGACCTGGGTAAGACCACATGGGAGTTACTACAAGACAGGATTCGAATCTGGGTCCTCCCTCCTGAAAGCTGGTGCTTTCTCTGTATTGGTCAGGAGGCAGAAGAGATGAGAGATGGAGAGAACAGACCAAGTGTTATGGTTTCTAGGGGAGCGCAGTATGAGAAAGCTGTCTGCCTTGGTTTCCTCATTTGGAAAAAAGGGGATAATAATGGCCTTTTTCTCCAGGGTTGTTGTGAGGACACAATGACTTGTATTTGGAAAGCACTTTACAAACTGAAAAGTACTTTACACCAATGTTAGCTATGGTTATTATTAACTGGAGACTCTATAGCTAGTGGGTTTTATTGTTTTTTTAAATTACTTCAATAGACTAAAAAGAACACGATGCAGAGAAGAAAAGCAAATCTGGAAAATGGCTCCATAGTGACAAGATGGCGCCTGGTCACAGGCACCTGGGCTGCTGGGCAGGGTGGGTGCCCCTCCCAGGGACTCATCAAAAGGCATCTGATTGGAGGCTTGGAAGGGCTTTAAAGGGGACGTGAAAGAGAGGGGTGGGGATAATGCTTATCTGATTAGTGAGATGCTTTCTGGTGGAGTCCTGAACCTTGGGTCTGAGAATTTTTTAAATGTTTGAATAACTACATTTCAATAAAATTGGTTTCCTTTGTCATCCTATGTCTTTTATGATGGGTCCAGAGGGGTTCACAGATATTGCCGATATACCTGCCCAAGATGAAGGGGGTAAGGGATGTCTGTGTCACACACAAGATGAAGAACCCTGCTGTAGTGAATGGTGGGATCTCCCCTTGTCACCTGCCTTTCATCTGGTCTTTCTGACTAGTATCAAAGGCACAGCCATGCTTGTGGAGTCTCAGTTACTATCCTGGGAGTTGTCCTGGACCCTGTCCCTCATTCCCCACCTCCCATTAGTCTTGTCATTCCTTCCTCCACACCTCTCCCATGCATCCCATCTCTACTCTTACAGCCACAATGATCTCATCACTCCTCACCTGGACCAAGCAGGCTCACGGCTTCCTAACTGATCTCTCCCATTTGCCACAATGATACGGCTAAAGCAGACGTCGGACCAAGTCATTCCCTCACTAAAGAAGAAAGCATCAATGACCCTGTGATACCCGGAGGATAAAAAACGAGGCCCCTTTTTTGCCACATGAAGCCCTCTCCAGCCTAGCTCTCACTGCTTTCCCAGCTTACCATGCCTTACTCCCTTTCGTGCATTCTATGGTCCAGCCCAACTGGCCCTCTCTGTCCCTCATACAGGGCTGTACTTACCCCTCTCCTCCAGTGTGTCGGTACCTCCTCTCCTCCACTCTTGTGTTCCTCTGCAGCCTTCGAAGTTCCGTTTGGCCAACACCTTCTAAGTGAAACTTCTCCACTCCCACCAATACAATTTCCAATGTGCCCACTCTGCAAAATCAAACAAAAAGAAAGCCCAAATTGCACATGCACTGTGCATATTATGAGTGTCTTCTAATGCTTCCTTATACTCAGGTGCACTGTCTCCTAGAGTAGAATGCAGATCTTTGAGTTATTTGTCTTCATTTCCCCAGAGCTCAGCACTCAGTCCATGGAAGGGATTTAACGAATGCAGGTTGGTGAACTAATGCCCCAGAGGGGCTTCTTGCTTGCTTAGGTCCTGATCAGACTGGGCAGCCTCTCCAGTCC
The DNA here is from genome assembly GCA_028646575.1 of Pseudocheirus occidentalis. Taxonomy (NCBI): domain Eukaryota; kingdom Metazoa; phylum Chordata; class Mammalia; order Diprotodontia; family Pseudocheiridae; genus Pseudocheirus; species Pseudocheirus occidentalis. Next base: position 322,829,983 of record CM053595.1, read on the forward strand.
CTGCCAGGTGTGCAGTTTTATGACCCTGAGATCTGCTGAACTGTAGGGATGTCATTTCAGGCTTCCCTGGTAAGTGCTTCATCAGCTCTCCAGGAAAGGAAACTTTCTTTGGAAAGAGTGTATCTAGACTTTCCACTGCCCAGACCCCACATGCCATTCAGCATTGCCTCTGGTTTCAGGAGTCTTTGCTGGACTTTCTGCTCAGCCCAAGGAGACCAGAGACATGATCTCCTAGCAAGTTCAGAGCTTGTACTTACCAGGCAAAATTCTCACATAAAATGTTTGTTTCATTTTCCTGGAAAAGAGATTTCCCTAAATGAGAAAAAAAGTTTAAAGGTAGTAAGACATCTTTTTCAAAAAGATTTCAATGTGTGCCCAGCAGTTTGGGCATCCAGGGACCCACAATTGGTTTTCACATCCATGCATGTAGCACCTCTGTATAGAGATTTATTGTGGGAGGAAAATTGTGGTTACAGCTATTTGCCAGAGAGCATCGTAACCCAGTTATGTACTAATGGGCATGAAGGCTTTTTCACTTCAGTGGCAACATTTCTCAACCCTCATATAACTTTGTGGTAAAATCATTCACATGTGTAAGTGGATGTAAATGGCCTGACCAGACCTGGGCTTTGCTGTGCCCAGATTCAAACCCTAGACAAGACTCTTTATTAGGATTTTGTTGAACACTGAAAAATAGCCAGTGCATCCAAGAAAAAAAGTCACCTAAAACTGAAGTGTCTATGGACTGTCGTCTCGGGTCTTCCAAGAACAAAGCAGCTGTGATGGTATTTTAAAGACAGCAGACAGAATGGTCCTCAGGCGAGGACTCTGGGCAAGGGATGCCCTTCAGAGATGGAGGGCATTAATGACCATCAAGGCCAACCTGATCCTGAGTAACCTTCACATGTATCCCTTCCTCCTTTCCTCAAATTCTACCATCTTCTGAAATCTTATTCCCTCCTGCTGCTCCAAGGTCTTGTGCCACTGGGGTCTGAGTTATTCACCCGATGGGACATCTCCTCCCTCTGAAAATTTTCAATGCCATCTCTCACACCTGGAGCTCCTTCCTCCTCCCCATCTCCTTCTCCAGGCCTTCCCGACTTCCTTCATGTTTTAGCTAAAGTCGCACCTTCTGCATGGAGTCTCTCCCACCCCGCCTGGGACTCTCCTGAATTTATCCTGCCTATATCTTGCATGAATGCCATCTCCATCATTAGACTATTATTAACTTCTCAAGGGAAGAGATAGTTTTTGCCTGCTTTGTACTCTGAATACTGTACCCAGTACTTGGTGCAGAGTAGCTGCTGAAGAAATTCTCTAAACAAACCCTTGATTCCCCCTTTCTGTCTTCTCATCCAGATTGGAAGTTCAGTCATTGCCTTGTCTTCTCTAATCTTCACTCTCTGCCTGTATATTAGTCCTTTTCTGTTGTTTACAAACTTGCTGAAGCTTCACCACCAAAAGTGAAAATAAAAGCACATTCACTAGACTCTGCCTTCTCTTCCATGGTGATCCCGTACCTCTCCTTTCCTTAGCCTTACTGGGCCATGCCCTTGAGGGAGATGCTTTCTCTGGATCTGTTTGCCCTTTGGAAATGAGAGGACTATATCAGGTGTCCTCTGGGACACTTATAAGCTCTGCCTCTGGGATGCGGAGAGTCTATGATCCCAGGAGAAGCTATACATGCTCATGGCCCACTCATTCTTCAAACCTTTGCAAACTGACTTTGAAAGTCCTTCACAACTTGGCCCATCCAATCTTTTCAGCCTCGCTGTACACACATAATTGTCCCTCGCCTTCTTTGTAATCCAGTCAAATAGACCTTCTCTTTGCTCCTCACAAGCCATACCCTCTTCTCTATCTCTGAGCCTTTGTTCTGGGTTCCACGCCTGACTTGCACTCCCTCCTTACTCTCCACCTTAGAGAATGTTTCTTTTCCTCCAACTGAAAGGTTTTCCATAAAGACATTCCTAATCCCACCAAATGCTAGGATCTAATTCCCTCAATTTGATTTTTTGTGTTTGTTTGCACTTATATTTATCATACTCATGTAGGTACTTTTTGTCTCCCTTATTAGAATGTAAATGAAGACGTGTGACCAATGAGGTGGAAGATCAGACATTTTCTCCAGGCTTCTTGACTTTCAGACCTCTTGTGCTATGATGTAAGAAGTAACACACTGATGAATTAGTAGCAGAGAAGCCTGATTGCTAATCCCCAACGTACTCATGCAGCATCCTTCTCACCACTAGCCCAGGAAGACATAACCTAATCTATGAATTTATGCTCTGGGGTCTGTCCAGCAATGCTCTCATTGATGCTTCGAAAGTCTCTGCCTATGCATCTCACCCAACTCTGCCGTCATTCTCCCAATCTGGTAACAATAAATAGAATTCAGCTCTGTCCACATTCATCCTGTCCTGATGTGGTGGAGAGGTGGAGGTCCAGGAAAACTGAAGTGCGCTTTCCCTGGGGTGTCTATTCAGCCACCAAACTAAATCATAGAACTAAAGAACAAAGAGGATTGGAGCAGGGATGGGAAAGGGGGAGCCCCATCAGGTCTGAAAGGGACTGGCATCCATATGAGGCCAGTTTTGTTTACCCCCACGCTCTAAAAGAAGTTACTTGGGGCAGAGACTGAGGTTGATGAAAAATGAATTTCCCCAAAATGCGAAGGTGCCATTGTGACAGCATTGAGGTCTAGTCCTCAAAGTATCTATCATTGAAGCAGAAGGAGCTAGAGAATGATCAATAGGGTAATATATAAGGGTGAAAAAAGACATAAATTATTGAAGATCTCATGAGGAAGAAAACTCAAATTAAAACCTTGAGGATAGCAGGAGAAAAGAGGGGAAATATTTATAATCTAAGGAAGATGTCCTCCAGAACGTGTAAATGCATCCAAACATCTCTGAAGAAATGTTGCAAGACAAAGGAATATGAATCAATTCCCAGTGAGGCAGAGTACTCCATAGATTACTAAGAGAGGTTATATATGAAATAAGAACAGTAAGAGCAGAATTTATGGCCTCCACAGGAGAAATAATGACTAGAATAGAAAAGACAGACAAACACTTGAATCCAATCCATGGTGACAAGTCTCACCAAATAAATGAAAAAAGGAAACAACTGATTGGAAATGCAAAAGTGTAGAAATGGAGACCATCTAGAGGAAGAGAAGCAAGAAGTAATAATGTTAAAAGGATGATCTCCATGGTAACAACACATTGGATATTAAAGATAAGAAGCATAAAGATAATTTAATGGTTGTAGGTCTCCCAGAAGAAAACAAGCAAAAAATCCTGAACATTTTAATACAAGAAATGATACAAGAACACAAGAAAACAAAGATGCCTATCAGAAGAATACACAGATAATTTTTTGAGGGAAAACCCAAAAAATACCAATATTGCAAATTCTCAAAGATATAGTGACTAAATTGAACAATTCCAGTGACAAACAACAAATTATGCAAGTGACCAGGGAAAAGGCCTTTCAATGTCAAGAAAAGGCAAGAAAATTTGAATAACACAAGGCAATTTTGCACTCATCAGAAATTTCAGGAAGAAATCCTGTTTCAAAGAGCAAAGGAGTTCATGATACAGCCCAAGGAAATGTACATTGCAAACATGAGTCTAACCATCAAAAGATGGATTTAAATAAAAGAAGTATTGAGGCATCCTCCAAGGAAAGTAAGGTGTGGGGAGATTATTTGCTTTGTAAATAACTTAGACAACAGAAACACAAGAATGGTAAACAGAGATGGAAACCAGGGAAGGTTCAGACAACACAATAAATGATCATGGGGGATAGAGGGTGTGGGGACTGGAAAGAAAAAGACACTCATGGGGTTAAAAACAGCAACCAAATAATAACAACAAAAAAAGAGGGGCCATAAGAGAGGTTTTTTTTCCTTCTGAAAGTATACAAGGAGACAAGAGAAGAAGTAGAGTTTAAATGGAAGAAATGATGGTGAATGAATAGGTTTCTAACACCATGGTCTCAATGGTGAATCAATATTTTTTGTGGAACTAAATCAAAGTATGGGAGGTTATATGAAAGGGGAGAGGGCAGGAAGATAATGGAGGCCAATGTCTGGTTCCCTAACCAATTCAGTGCTTTGTAATGAAGGGAAAATCACTCCTGTAGATGGAAGTAGGGTGGCTATAGAAGAGTTGGAGAGATGATGAAGGGATGGATTGAAATACGAAGAAAGAAAGGGGGAATCTCAGTTCAGTAGTAGGACAGTGTCCCACTGAAGAATACTTCCTTGGCAGGGAGTGGGGGGAGCTATTCTATAATAGGAGATGAGAACTTTACAAGGAGTATAATTTTCAGCTATTTGGTGCTTAGAGAAACCACTATTCTTTAGAATATGCTCCTTCTGTTGACAGTATCTTGCCACAGGAAAAAGGGAAGTGGAGTTCCTGGGGATGGCAGATGTCCAAATGGGTGTGAAGGCATGGACCTAGAGTGGAATTTTTGTGGTCAATGGGGAAAAATGACCATGAGACAAGCAGGGGGTAGTAATGAAATGCACAGTCAAGAACAAAGGAGAATTTCTACCATGGGGCAACATTTGATGCTCTCTCTCCTCTAGGAACTGAAATCTCTAAGAGTGAGGCAGAGCAGAAAAAGAAGGAGGGGGGCAAAATCCACATGGAAACTGTGTAGAGAGGTAACTCAAAGCAGGTACCATCAAAGCTTGGCTGTTCTGGAAGGTCTGACATTTTGTTCTGCCTGCAAATGCAGCTGCCTTCCTGGCCGGGTCCCGGCTCTCAGGCCTTCCCTCGCACGGCTAGGCCATTGCCAGGGTTCTCTACTGATTGCGGGTGATTGTCATCTGGCAAACCATCAGAGATGAGCTTGGGTGTCAACATTTATGGGAGCCAAGTTGGGACAGCCAAGGCACATTGGATCCTTTGGGACTCCAGAGGTTGTTCTCCCAAGAAAGTGGGGGGAGGTAGGGAGAGCAAGGTCCTTTGCTTAGCTCATAAGCATTCTCCATGGCAACCTAAAACAACGCATGATTGTGGCTATGGTCAGAGGGAGGGAGCCCCAATGACTTCATGCCCTTGGGGACCAGTCCAGGAAGCTTTCCCTTAAGGTCATGTATGAAAAATGTCTCTCTTGCATGTTGATGATGATTGATGTTACAAATGGATAGCAGATTCCCAATCAATCCATTTAAAAGCTCATTGAGTTCCTACATTTTAGACATTGTGGGAGGCACTGTGGGGTTCAGAGAGAAGGACCCCAAAAAGGCAAGGATTCTATTCTTAAGCTTCCTAGAACCATCTGATCCTTCTCTGAGCCTTGCTTTCCTCATCTGTAAAATGGGGGAAATATTACTTGGATGACCTTCCTCATAGGCTTGTTTTTACAATGTGCTAAGTATTTATTAATCACCTTCTATGTGCAGGACATTTTACTGGAGAAAATATACAGTGTAGAGAAGCTACCATTCCTTCTGCTGCTGTTGCCGGTGTGCATCTGTTTGTATTTATCCACTTTATATTTATGCCATCTTTGTTTTTACATGTACATGTTGTCTCCTCCATTAGAACATAAGTTTGCTAATGGCAAGGTTTGTTTCATTTTTGTCATTGTATCCCCAGTGCCTGGCACATGGAAGATGATTAATAATTGCTCATTGATTGATTGATGAAGGACAACCATTACTCATATCACACACTTAACTCTGGGAGAGATCATAGAAGATCAATGCTTCCATTTGTGCAGTGCTACCCTATGTAAGTGTATCTGGGATTTCACCGGTGGGGGCTCTGGCTATATGTGCACAATTCCCAACCCTGCTATACTTTCTCACTGTCTGTGACTCTTCCACAGAGGGTCTATCCAATTGACTGTGGGTCTTTCTCTGGCTCCTTATTTTATCTTCACAACACTTCTGTGAGACTTGTAGGACAGCTTCCCATTTTACAGACACGACAACTGAAAGCCAAAGAAGGAATGAGATTTGCTCAAGGTTACAATGTCAGCTTATGACATGAACAGAACAGGAATCCAGGGCCAGGGCTGTTTCCACTAGGTTTCATATTGGGAGGAAGGGAGTGATATAGAGAGGTCAGGGATAAAGGAGAGGGGCTTACACTGCCTTTCTTCCTGTCTGCCTTCCTCTCTTTCCCTGAAATTTTCTATACCTATCAACCCTTTAAAGATTTACTCAAACATGGCCTCCTCCAAGCAGATTCTGCAAATCTTCTCTTTCATTTTGCTTTCTATTTCTCCTCTGTCTTTACCGTGTATTAGAGCTATATGGCCCGTGCACCTTCACATATATCCTCTGGACCCAAATGTGCCTTCCACATTCCCTGGTCATGTGCACATGCCAGGTGTGTGCCCTCCCTTGGCATTCTTTACAGCTGGACAATCTAGTCTAGGTTTACACGATCTTTCCTTAGCACTCACTTTCCTATGATATTTAATTACATGCATTTTATTTTTAACTATTACTGCCAAAAGGAACTTCACCAGTGGGGGCTCATCAACCATGGCTTTGTGTGGGGGCTGAAACATGGAATCCTTGTACCTGATTTAACTTTTCTAGCGGACCATGGGTGAAGGAGCAGCTCAGGTGTTACCTGTGTGTAGGTCCAAATTAGACATTGGCAGTTGTTCAGACCTCCCTGAGAACAAGTGGTGCCAGGACCCGTGTGGCAATGCTACATTGTAAAGAATTCCAGGGTCTCAGAAACTTAGACCTTCCAAGCTGGATGGAACCTCTGCAGCCATCAGTCCACTTCTATCTGAACAGGAGTCCCCTTCACAACCTTCCTCACGTGTCCACACAGTCTCTGTTTGAATACCTTCAGTGATGGGGAGCTCACCATCTCCTGAGTAAGGAAAACTTCTAACACTGGAGTCATTTACCTGTTGTTTGCATCAGTTTTTGCCAATTATACAATGGGAATAATCAAAGAAGCGACTTCCCAGAGTTTTTGTAGGGTTCAGATGAGATAAGCTGCATGAAGCATTTGGTACAATGCCAGACACGTGGTCAACACTATATAATGTTAGCTTTTACCTTGTAGAGGATAGGAGGCACCTCCCTCATCCTCAGGACTCCAGGATGCCAGGAATGGACAGGGTTTGCAAGGCAGACTTTGCTGCGTTCTGTGACCGTTGCTCATTGCCATGATAATCTTCCAAGAGACAAAGCAGATTGTACCCCCTCTTTGACTTCAAAGTAGTATTTAGTGAGCTCTCTTGGGAGTAAGGCAACGGTCATGGGAGACAAGGCAGCAGGGAGTGGGCACAGGGTCCCTGGGTGAAGTCTGAAGTCAGCCTTTGCTCCTGACTCACTGTGACCTTGGGAAAGTTACTTGCCCTTGCTACCACTCAATTTTCTCCTCTGTTCAGTGAGCTGCCCAAACTAATTGATAAACAACGTCCTTTCCCTGAATCCTTTGCTCCTTTAACTTCTTGGTATAAAGGAGGCAACATGACCTGGAGGAAAAGACCCTGGTGTTGACATCAGGAAACCCAGGGGCCATCTCCTGCCTCCAACACTGAGCTGTGGGTCTGGACCTTAGAAAGAAAATTTTAGAAATTCAAGCAGCAAACAGTTATTAGGGACCTGGCCTTCTCAAATCCCTGGGCTTGGGCTGGGGGCCATGTTGAGATCTTGGCCCTCTTCTCAGCCAGCTTGGTTTAGGACGTTATATATAGATGGTAAAATGTGATGAATTCAAATCGGCTGAGTTTGCTCTGTAGGTGCAAAGTGCTTTGCACTCAGAATTTAAAAAGGAAGGGTTTCTATTTCCTGGGAGATCCAGGAAGGCTTGAGGGGGGTTGAGTTGGGACTCAGAGCACCAGCAAGATCTCACAAGGGGGCATACCAGGAGGAGGTCACAGAATCAGGAAAGGCAAGGTGGTAGGAATGTTTGAATTTTAGAATTTATATCACAGGACCTCAAAATTGAGAGTAAGCTGAGCAACAGCTCCTCCAGGCTGGACCTGAACAAGCAGCTCCTTGACTGCCTCCCTGACAAGCCTTGGTCCTAGCCTGTTTGAAGACCCCTCCTTCTCCTGGCTGCCTTTCCCTGAATGCTGCGGCCCCAAGAAGCAAACCCGCTGCTTGTGCTGTTCCTGCTGAGGACAGAGACAAGTCTTTCCACCTCCAGCCTCCATACAAATGCTTTCCTGACCTCTTTCCTAATATAGGCTGGAGCTTGCTGGCCAGCTCCCTTCCCCCTGCATCTCTACTTATTCGAATTATAAACAGGCTCCTTTTTGGATGGGGTTCAATTAAAAAAATAAAAAACAACGATGAGCACAACGTTCATCTTCGTCCACACCTCCCCTCCCCGGTCTGGCTGTGAACCGGCCCCAGAAGTGGTTCACAGCTGGCCCAGAAACCTCATCTCTGAATAGCGGCAAAGATGCGTCAATACCTCCCCCCACGGAAAGAAGGCGCCATGTCAGGACACAGGCTTGCTGGGTTCCTCTCGCCTACAGACCAGAGCTGCTGGGAGTGCTGGGTGTGCCCAGGACCACAGGCTAGAGGCCATTGCCTTGGCTGTCCCCGTGGGCCTTCTTCAAAGCAACCAAGTCACTGTGGCAGGAGCCACCATTTTGGAGGCCTGAGATCAGGCCTCTCACTCACTCTCTTCTCTCCGGACATTTTCTGTAGAAGACACGAGTTCCTGCAAGACCTGGGCCACGCCAAATGCTTCTCCACTCGGGTCTGGACAGGGTACTGGACAGTTCTGTCATTCACCAGCAGGGACAGCAACTTGCTGGTGGCCTGGGGGTCAGAGGGTGGAGCTCCGGCCCCTGTGGTGCTGACTCATTCTGCTGACTCATTTTAAGACCTTGAACAGGTCCCCTCCCTTCTTGCCCCCTGTTTCCTTCTTTGCACACTTAGATCTCCACTCTGGCCGTCCTGATGTTCTCAGACATTATACAGCCAGTGAGAGACTTCTTGGTAGAGAGGACCAAGGAGATATGGGTTTGAGACCCACCCCTGACAGGTGCCCGCTGTGATGATGGGGAACCCTCTTATCCTCTGGAACTTAGAACTCAAAGGTGCAAAGATGAAGCCCAGGCCCTCCCCCTGCGGTTACACATCCCTCCAACTGAGATCTAAAGATATGAACAATGTGTGCAAATGCTGCTGTTCAGTCGTGTCTGGCTCTGCCTGACCCCACAGACCTTATTGTCCAGGGATTTTCTGGGCAAAGGTACTGGTGTGGTTTGCCGTTTCCTTTGCCAGCTCATTTTACAGAAGAGAAAACTGAGGCAAACAGGGTTAAGTGACTTGTCCAGGGTCACACAGTTAGTAAGTGTCTGAGGCTGGATTTAAACTCAGGTCTTCCTGACTCCAGGCCCTGAACTCTAACCACTGTGCCACCTAACTGCCTCCTCCTACAATATATTTTATATAAGCCTGAATACACTAAAGAGTAAACATTTAAAGGGGTGCCCACAGATGTGGGATTCTGGGTTAGGGTGGCCAAGAATCTCTCACCCTTTAGGGAGCCTCTTGGAGATGGGCTTCTCTTTACTTAGCCCCTCTGGTTGTTGCAGTCCTTATCCAGGTCAATCATCTCCCAGAAAGGTCCTGCTAAGCCTTGGCTCCAATAGCATCAACCTCTGAGGACCAGGGATGGTGGAGTGGGGCACCAAGGCAAGCCTCCATGGTTTTGTGACTGTGAGTCATGGAATTTCATTGAAGACCTAAGGTCATGTCCCCCAAAGAACATCTGAGAGGCAGTGACATGTGGCTGACCAAGGATTAACCCAGAGATCAGTTATTTCCCCCTGTCCTTGTAAGATGGACACGGGGGGATCAGATGAGGTCAGTCTACTTGTCTGGGGTCACACGGCTGGCAAGCAGGCATTTCAACTGCACCTTGAATGCTCGCCAGAGGCATCAGCCAACTTGAGGCCGTGGGCTCCTGAAGACTGAGCCTTGCCTGAGAAGCTTTGGAGGTAAAGCGGCTGGGTCTGTATTGCCATCCACTCTGTCTCAGGCCAGAATTCTAGAGGGAAGACTATGAAAATATAAGTGGAAAGGCTCTGGGCCTGGGCATGGCTTCCCTTCATTCCTCCATCCCATCCTAAAGCTGCCTGCCCATGCCCAGCATCCCACCCCAAGGTTCTCCAGACTCCCATAATGTGGATGGCAGCTTCACATGTTACATCCTCAACGCAGTCTTAACTCGGGCTCTTCCTCCTCTCTCCCCTTGCTGGACAGGCTTTCCCTCGGTATCCCTTCCCTAGATGGACCAGGCATCTCCCCAAGGGCAATCTCTCCCCTGGTCCAGGAAGCTCTCCCTTCCAGCAGCTCAGGGCCCCAGGACTGTGCAGCAGCTGGATTTCTGGTTTGAGTCTGTTCTGAGCAGGGCTCTGCTGCTCTGCACATTTGTAAGCCTCATCACAATGCATTAGGGATAAAGCTAATGGGAGTTGTTTTCTCAGATCTGGATGTCCATGCCAAGGCTTGGGGAGAATCCTCACTCAAGGTCACACAACAGAATTTGATGGACTCAAGATTCAGAGCAAGCCATGCTTTTGGACTCGGAAGATGGGAATTCGCTTCTCTCGGCCACATGTATGTGATCCCGGGGTTTTCTTTTCCATTTTTCCCTTTTAAAAGTGAGTTGGCGGGAGAGGAGAGAAAATAAATGCTTGTTCGTTAGGAATTAAAGTAAAAATGGAAGATTAGTAAGGTTACATGGCTAGTCACCATCAGAACCACATTTGGACTCAGGCCTCCACATTCTGGCTCTGCACTCTCCCTGACACACTATAAAAATCCTGCTTCGGGCTGGAAGGGTAGTGTTGTAGCCGCTTATTTCAAGTCAGATACTTCTAGAGAAAACTCTGTGGAGGGAGGCTAGATGCTTGGGCCATCAGACCCAGACGTGAGCTTCCTGCACGTTCTGCCCGGTGATCGTTCTCAGCTGAGGATGAGGTCCAGGCCAAGGTGGAGGCCAGGCTGAGTTGCTGGGAGGACTTGGTGACCTTGGCTGGCCTCTTTATGGCTTCTCCAGTCCAGTTCTGTGATGGGCCTGACTGTCCTGGCAGGTGCGGTGCCCACTGTGAAGGGAGAAAGGGAGCTCCTATGGAAGGCTGGCTTCTAAGAGGAAGAAGGTTGCCCTTAGGATCTCAGGGTATGAATCTGGAGGAACTGTGCAGGTCAGCTAGTCCATGCCCCTCATTCTATACATCATGGGGCTCCTGGGGCCCCAATTTCCCCAGCTTTCAGCCCCCCCCATCATAGCCTCTTTTATAGAGACCAAGAGGGAACTATCCATGTAAGCAAGTAAAGTGAAACGTAAACTGGCAAAACACAAGGAAAACCCTAGCCCCAAGTCAGCCCACCAGAGACTCACACATAGGCCAGTGGGGAGAAAGAAAGCCTCCTGTTCTCCCTCCCACAGGAAGTCCCAGGTGCCCACACGCCCAAGTGAAAGCAGGGCTGCTATGCACCGAGGCTGGAGTCTGGACCAGTTCTCTGGCAGCTCCTGCCTCACCTCCAATGGGCCCTGGGACTGCCAGACTCCCCTCTTCACCACTCTCCCTCTGCCTCCTTCAAGGCCATCCAGACTTTTCCACTAATTACTGCGTTGTGCACCAGTGATCACTCTTGTATTTAGGCAGCTGCAGGCCTGCAAAGCATTGGATCTCATGGGTCTGGGAGGGAGGTGCCAGTATTATCCTTATTTTAAAAATAGGGAAACTGAGGCAAACAGTGGTGAAGTGACTTGGCCAGGGTCACTCAGCCAGTGCCTGAGCAGGATTTGAATTCAGATCTTCTTAACTCAAAGTCCGGCGCTCTGCATATTGCATCACTTAAAATTAAGCTTCCTGTGTTAACCTCATAGCAGAAAACCCATATCAGTTCAGAAAGAATGATAGGGTGGAGAGGCAGAAGGAACTTCAGAGTCATCTGGTCCAAACCCCTTGGAAATGAAGGTTAGGAAAACAGCAAACACAGACATCTGGATCCACATTTTGGAGGTGAGGAAGCAGATTTGTGGAGGCTGTGAGACCCTGGGAGAGTCAAGATTTGAACTCAGGGCTTCTGACTCTGAATTCAGCACTCTTTCCCTGAGGGCTCAGTCAGAGCAGGACCGGCAGCAAGGCCAAACTGGGTATAGGGGGCCAGTGGGGTCATGAGAAGTCCTGGTACCATCCCTGAGGTTTATCCACTCTCTGGGAAGTGCCTGCCCTGGTTTAGAAAGTATCCTGAACTCTTTGGCCCCAGCTCTCTAGGGCTGGAATTTCATGATGGAGCCAGTAGGGAATCCAGGAACCTGAGTTACCCTGTGACATGACCCATAAAAAAAGACAGGGGCCTCAGTGGAAAAAGTAACAAAATCTGAGAGCTGGAAGGACCCCCAGCTCAACCTATACACCCAAGGGGTGCCCAGTAGAACAAGGGGTCATGCAGCCTTTATTTGGAGAGTTCTAGTGAGGAGGAACCCAACAGCTCAGAGGCAGCCCGTGTCTCTGTGCTCTGCCCAGCAGGAAGCTTTGCCTGATATTAATCCAGAATGTTCACCTTCCACCATTGCCAGTTCTGCTCTTTGGGGAATGAAGCAGGACATGGTGAATCTGTCTTCCACACTACAGCCATTTAGTTCTTGACTCCCTTTTTGGTTCCTAAGGCAGCCAGGTGGCCCAGTGAATGGAGTGTTGGGCTCCGCCTAAAAAGTATCTCAAGACCATTCACAATCCTGGACCTGAGGATCCTCCAGATAATAAATTCTCTTCTTAACCTGTGGTATCCAGAATAGATCATGAGCCTCCATCTGACCTCTGGTTAGGGCAGAGCATGATGGAATCATCACTTTTCTCATCCTGGACTCTGCCCTTCCTAAGGAAGCTTGAAAAAGTTGGGGCTACATCATATTACTGACTCACATTGAGCTTGCTGCCCCCTAAAACTCCCAGATCTTTTTCTGAACAATGCTTTCCATATCTCATACTGTTGTGTACCTAAGTCAAAGGGTCTACATTTATTCCTACCAAATTTCATTTAATCAGATGGAGCCCAATGCTCAAGCCCCTTAAGAGCTTAGAACAGTGTCTGGTGCTCAATAAATGCTTATTGGTTGATTGACTGATTGGTTCCTGGCTTCATCATTCAGTGTGTTCATTCTTTCTCCCAGTGTGGCACCACTGTCACATCTGATGAGTGTGCCTTCTAAGCTTTTATGATAAAAAAGAAGCCCTGAACTTAGGGTCATGACAGAGAGGCCCATGTGCCGCTACTGGGAAAGCTCCCTCTTAGACTCAAGGGTGGCTGCTGCTGAGTGAACTTTCTAGAGAAAATGCATATTGTGTGAATGTGTATGTAGAGGTGTGTGTGTTTGTGTGCAATGACAGTTCCCCACAAATGCAGTGGAGGGGTTTGGTCAGTCATCATTTCCAGGCTCATATTTTCTCTTTGATTCAATTTTTAATCATTGGAAACTCTTCCTTTCTGAAATCTGTCATAACTAATAAATCACTTAAACCTCATAGTGTCATCAAAGTGAAGCAGTTTGATTCATAGGATCATGAAGATGTCAACACTATTATCCTGGCATGCACTGGGACCAACATCTGCCAGAGTAAAGCCCCATTTACTGTTTGCTCTGTGGGAGATCAGCTCTGAGACAAGAATGAGAAAATCTACTTGTTGACTATCACTGCTTATCTTTTGTCTCTGTGGCTACAGAGCAAGGAAATGAAACTTCTCTTGATGCTTGCTAGGGAAGCAGGTGACTAGATACAAGATGGTCACAGACCCCTCTGTAGCAGCAACCACACTGCTATCTCCAGGATGGCTGCTAACACAGGTTCTTAGATCTGCCTTACTAGGAAAGATAGCTGTTCAAGGGGTCACCAGTCTTTGTCAATTGCATTCACAAATTCAGGGGAAAAGTCAGCACCCTGAACTTCAGAGAAAATCCAAACAAAGAAAATAGAGAAAACACAAGCAGAGAACTAAAGACTAACAGACAGGACTTCTAATTGTCTGAAAAATAAGCACAGATCAACAGACAGATTCAACTGTCTGACGAAGGCAATGCATACATAGTTACCAGAGAAAGAAGCACCAACATCTGGGTTTTTCAAAGCTATGGGGCTACTTAACAGCTACTCAGAGTCTCATCTGCTCAAATCCCTCTTGACTCAGTGCTTAACCAGAAATTAACAAATAGTGTAAAAGCCTTCCTACAAGAAAGCCTCCCCTAGGCAAGCTTCCCTTAATGGAAGCTCCACATGAGGCCTATTAATGGGCAGGGAAGATCTTAAATCCCATTAAAATTACACCCTGGAAGGAGGTCAGTATTATAGCTGATGCTGGGCTTCTCCCCTGGATCAGATACTCAATAATCTTAGGTCCCTACCCATATTAGCTCCCCACACTACATTCACTTTCCTCAGCTAAGCAGAAATAACTATTCATTCAGTTGCATCTATTGCCTTGAGAGTATAAGATATTAATTCCTTCCTAGTACTGGGAACTGGAATGGAGACCACACTTAGGGGCGTGACCATATTTTTTTCCCCATTTTTCCATTTGCTACAATATTCTTTTGTATTCTTTCCTTTCTTAAAGTGAATATATCAGAAAGCCCTTCAGCCTCAATAATTTCCCATCTCAATATTTTGGTCAACTATTCCTGGCCATATTGATACTGAAGTCAACCAGAAGTATCTCTAGGACTAGCAGTACCTGTATACCCAGACTCTATGATCTTTCTGAGTTGGTGCTTGTTTGGAGATAGGTCACTATGGCCCTGCAATATCAGCACAAGTATCATTCCAGTACTGTTTAGACAGCAGGCCCTAGGATTGACTCTAAGACTCAATGTTGACAATGTGGAACATTCGAAGCAGTGGCCCGTTATTGTAGACACTGCTATTAGGTCCTGCTGCATAGATATAATTTTCTGTGGGCCTTCCAACTTCTTGTGGATTCTGTTTCTGGGGCTAGAACCACCATGGGGTTTTAGCTAAGTTTCTCCTCTGGAAAGCCATGGTCTCTGGAAAGCCCAGATTCACTTATGTATCTACAAGCTATGAGCATGAAGTAGGGGCCAGACATGAGCCAATTATAAGCATCCAACTTTGATAAACTGACTATGGAGCAGTCTTCATATTGCAGACCTCAAGAATATTTGTGTAGGGTTTTCCTATTCTCGCAGTCAGACTACAAAAGATTGCTAAAGCTGCAATATGTGGCCCCAATGGAATAGCCCACACAGGACTTATCTACTTTTGGGTAGAAAGTGTTCAACCCGGAGACTCATTTACCTAAAAGCTGCCTTCACCCATGTCATCCTGTGTGCTGTCTCGATAAAGAAATGGAGATCTTCCATGTGGGAAATGCTAGTGGAGGGTGGGAGCTGTCCGCAGCTGAAATCATTCCAACTACTGATAGGGCAGACTTGGTACCATACATAAAACACCAGGGCTCAAAAGGTGTTAACACACTTGTCACACTCAGTAATTCTGCACCTCTTTGTGCAAGATCAAACCTTTTTTGGGAAAGTTTCTTTAAAAATAAAAATCTTATTGACATCTTTTGTCTTGACACCATCTAGATTTCCCATGTATCCCTTCCCCTCACCCCTCCAGAGAGCTATCCCTTATAACATTAAAAAAGAAGGGAAAACAGCAACAAAGCAACGAGTGCATTGAAAAATGTTACAATACATGACATGTTCCAGCCCTGCCCCCATCTGCACAGGAGGGCGGGGGCAGGTGCTTCCATCTGCTTGTTCTTTACAATTCCACAACATTTGGTTTCTATTATTTTGTGGTTGTGAGTCTTTCCTGCCTGGTTATTGTCCTCTTCATGAATCTTGTTTTCTGGTCTCAATTTCTCTACATCACTCATCTAAGTCTCCTTGTGCTTCTCTGCATTCATCACCTTTGCTGTTTCTTACAGAATCAGAACATCTCATTATATTGGAGAACCACACTTTGGTCACTCCCCAGGACATTCAGTGTCTTCATTTCTTGTCCTATGTGCCCCCCCCCATTTCTTACCTGCTCCATAAATCCAATCAGTCTTGAGTGGCTAACCTGGTGGATTCCATCCTGAACTCACTGCCTACCACTCACCTTTTTGCTTCCTCTTCAGTATGAGTGTGTATGTATGTGTGTGCATGTGTGTGTGTGTGTGTGTGTGTGTGTGTGTGTGTGTGTGTGTGTAAGAGAGAGAGACAGACAGAGACAGAGGCAGAGAGAGAGAGGGAGAGAGACAGAGACAGAGAGAAACAGACAGGGAGGGCGGGGAAGAGAGAGACATAGAGAGAGGAGATACAGAGACAGAGAGAGAAGGGGGGAGGGAGGGAGGGAGGGAGGGAGAGAGAGAGAGAGAGAGAGAGAGAGAGAGAGAGAGAGAGAGAGAGAGAGAGAGAGAGAGAGAGAGAGAGAGGGAGAGAGTTCATGAAAACTTGCTCTTTTGCTCCAAAAGCCTCTTGCTGGTTTCTCCCTGAGATGCTCCCATTGCAGAATTTCCTACCCATATTTGCCCTGTCTCTGGCATCACTTTTGCTTTAAACAGCTGCTGCTCAAGGTGTTTCATTTCTCCTGGCCTCAGTTTCCTGATCTGCAGAAGGAGAAGCAGATGGCAAAGTGAAGCAATCCCTGGATTTAGCCTCAGGGCCCTAGCTTACAGTTCTACCTCTGCCATTTGAAGCCTCTGAGCCACACCTTCCTCAACTATAAAGTGGAAATTACAGTGCCTTCACCTCATGCCTCACAAGGCTACTGTGGGAAGATGTTTTGGTAACTCCATTTCCTTTGATGGATCTCTGTCATGCTCTCTAACCATGGATGTTCCCCAAGGCGCTCTCCCTCTCCCTCCCCCTCCTCTCTCTCTGTCTCTCTCTGTCTCTGTCTCTCTCTCTGTCTCCCTGTCTCTCTCTTTCTCTCTCTGTCTCTGTCTCTCTTTGTCTCTGTCTCTGTCTCTCTCTGTCTCTCTCTGTCTCTCTCTGTCTCTGTCTCTCTCTGTCTCTGTCTCTGTCTGTCTCTGTCTCTCTCTGTCTCTGTCTCTCTCTGTCACTGTCTCCCTCCGTCTCTGTCTCTGTCTCTCTCTGTCTCTCTGTCTCTCTCTGTCTCTGTCTCTCTCTGTC
>CM053595.1:322847593-322912762 GCA_028646575.1 Pseudocheirus occidentalis
TCTCTGTCTCTGTCTCTCTCTGTCTCTGTCTCTCTCTCTGTCTCTCTGTCTCTCTCTCTGTCTTTCTCTTCACTCTCTCTCTCACTCTCTGTCTCTCCCTCTCTCTCCTCTCTCTGTCTCTGTCTCTGTCTCTCTCTGTCTGTCTGTCTGTCTGTCTGTCTGTCTCTCTCTCTCTCTCTCTCTCTCTCTCTGTATTTGTATCACCAGTTTCCAGTATGGTACCTGGCAGTTAGTAGTCTGTTTGCTTTAAAGGCATGTTACTGTATCGCTTGTTGGACTAGTCTCTCACCAGTAGCAGTCCCAAGAAGACAGGACACACAGTCAGGAGTACTTGGTTTAAATCCCAGCTCTGGCTCTTCTAAGCCCTCTCAGACACTCAGTTTCTTTGCTGGTTGGATGACCATGGTACTTGTGCTACATGCGCTAATGCAGAGGGTCCTTGTAAGGAGGCCCTTACAGTGGCTTGAGAAATGTGATGTTCTGGACTCTGTATCCTCAGCCTCCTTCCCTTCCTGTTTCCATAGCACACAAATTGAGGAAGTTATCCAAGAGGCCAGAGTGAGGCAGATGTCACTGGGCACCAGAGAAGCCAACAGGCAGACAGTTGAGACAAAGGCAGCAGGGAAGGGGATGGGAAGGATGTCAGGCTGTGCAGTTTTCACTGTGATGTTGAGTCCTCATCGGCTGACAAAATAAAGGAAACAGATGGGTCTGTGGGGCTTACTTCAGCCTGGAGAAAGCACTTCTCAGGTGGGTCTTGTATAAGGGAGATTAGTTACAAGGGAGGGCCGAGTTCTCAGCTGCCAGGTTCCAAACGACACTGAATGTGCCTCCTGGGTGTGAGGGAAACCCAGATTCCTTTCCCTTCCCCACAAGGTTAGGGTACGGTGGGTCAAGTGAACATGGGAAAGCCCTCCTTCCAAGGAGGAAAAGCCCCATTGCTGTCCATGATTCCAAGATCTCCAAGAAGGAGAAAATAGAAGAAAGTAAATTTGATGGAAGGTAAATGTTTTCAAGTAAAGTCTACGAGGTTTAATGATCATAAGGGATAGACGAGACTCAGCTTCATGTGTAACAAAGAGGGCGGCACGGGGGAATTGGCCCAGGTGTAGCCAGCAGAGACCCATCAATGAATAAGTCTTTTTCAGCACTACATGTCAGGCTCTGAGCTACAGGTGAAGGACACAGAGGAAAAAATCGCCTTTCTTTGGCAGATGTGACTGGAACAAAAGGGCAGTCCTGAGCCTGCCCTCTGGAGTCCCGAGTTTGAGCTTCCAAAAGACGTCACACATTTCTCTACAGTCAAGAGCCACAATCAGTGAGCAGGGAGTCACACAGCAAAGCCACACTGTCTAGCTAGGAAGAGTGTGTGTGCGTGTGTGTGTGTATGTGTGTGTCAGACAGAGGAGAGACAGAGACAGAGACAGAAAATATTCTCACTCAAAATAAAAAAGTCAAACTGTTATATTTTCCAAGCTGAATGTCACATACATCACAAAATATATAGTTTTCAGGAAGATATTTTGAAGAAATAAATGAGGATCCAGGGGCTTAGTAGAGAAGGTTCTGGACTTGCTCAGATCCCACTTCACACACACACACACACACACACTCACGCTCACTCACATTCTCTCTCATACTCACACACATACACTCACTCACACACATTCTCTCTTTCACACATACATACACACTCACACACTCACATATACTCTTTCACACACACATTCTCTTTCACACACATTCTCATACACACACTCCCTCTTACACTCACACACATACTCACGCACATACACTCACTCACATTCTCTCAGACACACACAGTCACACATACTCTCACACATACTCACACACATTCTCCCTCTTTCAAACACACGCTCTTTCTCACACACACTCACACATATACTCACTCACACACATTCTCTCACACACACACTCACATACTCTCACACACACTCACGCACATTCTCTCACACAGACATGTACTCACTCACATTCTCTCACACACACATACACACACATTCTCTCTCACACACACACACTCACATACATTCTCTTTCTCTCTCACACACACACACACACACACACATACTCCCACACACTGTATGAGTTTAGTGCTTGTGAGGCTCAGTGTCTTCATCTGTAAAAGGAGGGTCCTGGACCAGATGCCCCCAAGAACCCTTCCAGCACTCCATTCTTAAGCCTATGCTCATGGGGGTTGGGGGTTGGGGAGTAGGTCATGCCCGGACCATTCCTGCTTAAGCTAATGGAGCCCTGGTTGCCGTCGAAGGAGTGTCAGGCCCCCTCCTCTCCCACCTGTTTTGACGACAAGGCCCTGTTGTGGCTCTGAGGTCTGCATAAACTTGTCCCAAGGAGGGAAGAGCCCCCGTGCACATCCCCTCACACCCTCTGTGGTCACTGCCAGCTTGTGGCTGCCTCAGATCTGTCCGGTATGTGAGGGCAGGCCTGTCATCAGCATTCGTGGCCACTCTGGGAAATGAATGGTCCTGTCCTCCTCAGCACCACTCAGCTGGGGGGTGAGGGGGTCTGCCTGCATTCCTGGGGCTCCCCATTAATCCACTTACTAAACACCTGCAGACATGCAATAACAGAGCCAGTGCCAAAAGGCCCCAGAATGGTTTTGTGGCCGCATGGAATAGGCCAGGCCGCTATCAGGAGTCAGGTTACACACCTTCCGAGGCCCGGCTACAAAAATAACACTCACAGCTGAACCCAGGGCAAGAATGTGTGTGCTGGGGGGTTGGTGGGGGAGGCAGGGGCTGGGGGAGATGGGGGACAGGCCTCTGCAGTTCTGCAGCCAGAGGCCCTGGAACATGGGAAGCTGCCTGCTGACAGGAGAAAAGACCATCTGAGTCCCATGAGGAGACCCACCTTCTGCAGGTACCAGCCTAGAACACTGGCCGGGTGGCCCTGGGCATGTCACTGAATGTATCTGTGCCTATTCCTCAGGAGCAAGTCCCTTCAGACCCAGAGGCAGACCTGCTCCATCTGCATCAATCCATGGGACTCTCGGGATTCCTAGAGTCTCTCAAAGGGCATCATGTGGATGGCTGTGTCCCCTCAAGTTTAGGAGGCAGCACTTAGCCCCCTGAGCTCCATCGAGCAGCCCCCATGTAGGGCTAGGATTGCTAGGATACCAAAACTTAGTACTGGGCATAGAGCAAGCCCCTAACACATCAGCATCCTTAGCAATCATAAAGGAACATTTACTTCCAAGACAGAACCAGAAAAAACTACCACTTTCCCCCAGAGCCTTAGGGGCATGCTCCCGTGTGCATGCTCCCCAGTAATAATGTACTTAGGCTTAGCTGCATCCCCCAGTATCACCAAGCTGGTCCGCCATGTTTGTGTCCAATGGGGCATCACTTCCAGAGAGCCCTTGCCTTCACTGTTCTTAGGAAAGGTCCCAAAGGTCAGCCCTGAAGATCACTCAGTCTTATGTATCATGTTATTCTGAATCTGAGTGACCACATTGATATCTTGGATGGAAAGTGAGTTTTGGCCTCAGGGACTGGGTTCCAGTCCTGCCCTGTCATCTGATGATGGCGCTTGGTATAGAGTAAGTACTTAATAAAGGCTTTTTGTTTTGTTCTTCGTTCCTTGATTGTGCAGCCCTTGTCTGTGGTCCCCCAGACTCTTTGCCGCCTGGTCCCCCAGGGCTCCCTTGGGATATCTGAACACAAGCAGTGTGGTGCCCATGATCCGCCCATCGAGCAGCCCCCATGTAGGGCTAGGATTGCTAGGATACCAAAACTTAGTTCTGGGCATAGAGCAAGTCCCTAACACATTCTCATTGATTGATTGGGCCAGGGATCCTTATGAGACCTGAGTCACAGGGTTTTAGAGTTGGAAGGGACTTGAGGGGCATTTGATCCAATACATACCTGACTATGAATCTCCATAAGAACCTACAAAATCCCTGCCAAGTGGTTTAGGACGTCTCAGGGCCGAAAGCTCAGTCCCCCAGGAAATCTATTTGACTTGGTGGTAATTTTGTCCTAAGACCATAGATGGAGAGCTGGAAGATTCCTTAGAGGCTGACCCCCTTGTTCTTACATCTGGGGAAACTGAGACCCAGAGAGAAAACTTGTCCAGGATTACTCAGCTAATAAATGTCAAAGGTGGGATTTGAAGTCAGATCTTTCTGACTCCAGGTTCAGCCACTTATCCATGGTGCCTTTCCTGTCCGCTAGCTTTGCAGATAGGGAGCCTGAGGTTTAGGGTGAAGTAACTCGGCTGGAGTTTCTCATGCCCTCCCCATTGCACCATACTGCCTCTCCTCCCAGTGTGGATCTCGGAGACAAGCTGTATCCCTGCCACCCCTCATGGATGGATGGCCTTGGAGGCAAGGAGCCTCCCCCAGCCCAGGTCCAGAGCTGCAGGATCAGTCATATTTTCCTTGGCAATGGAAAGGCAGCAGAGATAACACATGCTTAGCTCAGGAAGGGGAGTTGGATGAGTGAGCAAGCCACCTGCAGCTTACACCATCTCCAGGGCCTGGGCCAGGGGAGCCTGAGGTTCCTTGGAGAACCCCCACACAGCTGCAGGCTAGGCAGCCCTGGAAGGTACTCCAACAAGCAGGACCTGGGCAGCCTCACCCCAGCCTGTGCAAACCCTGAAATCTCCCCCTGAGTGAACAAGCTGAGAACCACCAGGAGCAGGCCTCGGGCACTGAAACCCACTCACTCAAGCAATATCTGTAGAGCCAAATGCTCATCACAATTTGAAGTTGTTCCCAGAGCCAAGGGCCGCCTCCTTGGATGCCTTTCCCCACTCTTTCCCAAAGCTCAGGGAGCTGTGTCCATGGCCAAGACTTCACCTAAGAGCAGGGACAGACAGTGCTTCTGGGAGCCTGATTCCTTCCGGGGGCAGGGACTCCTGGTGACAAGCAGCTCTACCAACATACACATGACTTTCTGTCCCCCCTTCCATGCCCATGCCTCATGCCCAGAATGTTAGAACATCTAGGGAGCTAATGCCAGGAGAACCAGGCAGGGAGAGACCCTTGAGATACTCTGGAGCTCAGGCTGGGATGCTGATCCAGGCACTCTCTATCCATGTGGCCTTGGGAGACAGCCTCTCCCCAAGTCTAACCTTCCTATCTATAAAATGGAGCTATAATACAGTTGTTGGGAACTCCAAAGGAGATGACATGTGCAGATTTGTAAATATTAAGTCTCTGTGTAAATGCTGACTATTATAATTTCTTTGGACCTAGCACCCAGGATGGAACCTGGCATATAGCAGGTCCTCCACGTGAATGCTTATTAAATTGAAGTGCCTTCCAGTGATCCCCAGGAAGAATGAAGGTTTCCCTTCACAGTCTCTGTAACTGTCTTTGTAACATGCCTTGACCTGAATTGGTTGGTTGTTGTCCTTGGTTCTTGAAGAGCACCAAAATGAAGAGCACCTACCTCACTGTGGTAGCGTCAAATTTCGATGTGTCTAACTGTGGCTGATCAGACCAACACGAGCTCGGAAAGCTCTCCCACAGCTCGGGCACAATAGTCTGTGTGAACATTTGGGCTGATCCTCCAAATTTGCACATCCTGCCTTTCCTCTGAGCTGTCTCGGCTCTGCTTTGCTCACAGAGCACAGCACCTTCTCCGAGGTGGGCACACCATACTGGGCGGTTCTGTGCCAGTGGCGCCCATGTCACACAATCAATTCTGGTACTCATCCAGCCTTTCCTTGAAAACTTTTCCTCCAAGGAGAGGAAAATCACCACCTCCTGAAGCAGCTCATTTTGCGCTGAGAGAGCTCTTTGTAATATCCATCTATTGTGCCTGATTTTGACCTCTGGGGCCAAACATACAAAGTCTAATTCCTTTTCCCCATGAGACTCCATCATATACTGGAAGGCAGCTACCGTGTCCAGAGGTGTGCTGGGAAGTGGTTAATGACTGACTCACCACCACCACAGCCATGAGAAAATGAGGCCAGAAAACACTTTTGAGCGTGTTCTGAATGATTAGACTTTTCTCCCTCACTCTCTTAAGTCTAAACATCAAAACAATACATCAGCCCCTGATCTGTAACGATTGCAGATTTCCAAAGAGTAATGCTTGCTCTGAAAGTGTAACAACAGCTTCCTGAAGGTGAGTTGAGTTGGCTCCCACATAGCCCTGCTCATGTGTCACATGAATCTTCTCTTTTACAGGCTAAATCTTCTAGTTTCTACAGCTGATCCTCATATGTCTTAGTCTAAAAGCCCTTCCCCGTCCCCTCCCTCCCTCTTAACAATGTTCTGCTTAAACTTCCTCTCAAGGCCAAACTCCTGACAAAAGCCTTTGGCTCCACATTCTCAATCCACACTCATTCCTCAGTCCTGTGTGGTTTGACTCCCAGGCCCAGTGTCTTCTCTTCAAGGTTACCAGCCATCTCTTCACTGTTCAATCTCCTGGTCTTCTCTCAGTCCTCAAGCTCCTTGTCTCCTTTGTCAGTTCTGACCCATTTGTAGGTCCTAACATCCTGACCACCCCATGCTGGGGACTCTCTCTTCTATTGACTCCAACAGTCCTGTTCTCTTTTGGCTTCCATTCTTCCTTCTTTCCTTCCTTCCTTCCTTCATTCCTTCCTTCCTTTCTTTCTTCCTTTCTTTTCTTTCTTTCTTTTCTTTCTTTCTTCCTTCCTTCCTCCCTTCCTTTCTTTCTTTTTCTTTCTTTCTTTCTCTCTCTTGCTTTCTTTTTCTTTCTTTCCTTCTTTCTTCCTTCCTTCCTTTCTTTTTTCTTTCTTTCTTTCTTTCTTTCTTTCTTTCTTTCTTCTTCCCTTCCTTCCTCCCTTCCTTCCTTTCTTTCTCTTTCTTTCTCTCTCTCTCTCTCTTTCTTTCTTTCTTTCTTTCTTTCTTTCTTTCTTTCTTTCTTTCTTTCTTTCTTTCTTTCATTCCTGGATGGCTATTTATTTCTACCCCCTAGATATGGGAGATCCTAAAGGCTCTATCCTGGGTCTTCTTCCCTTGTCTTTCTCCTTTGTTGATTTCATCTATTCCCAACAGTCACACCTACACAGACAGCTCCTACCTCCATATATCCAGCCCTCAGACCGTCTATATATACATGGATCATCCAGGGAAGAGCCCAGCTCTGTTGGGAGAGGTTCCTCGGCAAGCTGGTCACTGGGTGGCTTATTTAGTGATTTTTGGCCACCATAACATGTTAGACTTTTCATTAAGTCATTATGACTTCCACCAGTGGTTGGAGCCCCCACACTGATGAGATCCCAGCCCCTGAGGGTATGGAGGAACAGCTCATGAAGAATCTCCCAGTTTTATTGTGCTGTAAGAAATTATGATTATAAGGAATTCAGTAAACATGTGGAGATGTATAGGAACAGACACGGAGTAAAAGAAAGAGAAGCTGGTAGAGTCACACACACTAGAACAATCAGCGAAGCAATAACCATTGATTAAGCACCAGCTGTGAACTGGTTACTGTGCTAAGCACTGGGAATGATGGGAAATAGAACAATATACGTGATGGATACAACAGCTAGAAGTTGCCATTTAGCCCTGTCTTTCCCTTGGAGAGGTGGGGCGCTATGGATGCAGAATGGTATGTGCACTGCTATGTGTGATGGCTCTACCAGCTGGTTTTGTTAGGCTGCTCTTCTCTGCTGTAAGGGTGGGCAAGTACACCTGGAACTGGTACTGTTTGAATACAGACTGAAGTATGTTTATCATTCTTTCATTCTTTTTCTTTTATTTGAGTTTTCTTGAACAAAATGACTAATATGGAAATGTTTTACATGATTGCATATGTATAACTTACCTCTGGTTACTTACCATCTCAAGGGAGGGGAAGGGGAGGGAGGGAAGGAGGAATTGAATTTGGAACTCAAAACTTAAAAAAAAAACCACTGGGTCCACTAGGTGGCACAGTAAATAGAGCACTAGCCCTGGAGTCAGGAGTTCAAATCCACCCTCAGACACTTAACACTTACTAGTTGTGTGACCTTGGGCAAGTCACAACCCCAATTGCCTTCCCCCTCCAAAAAGCAAAAAATTAGAAATTTAAAAATGTTTTAAAGTGTAATTATGGAATACACACACACACACACACACACACACACACACACTCCTAATTAGGACATCAAAGCAAAAGTCTAAATGTGGAATAAAAGTGAAAGTTTGATCCAAGGAGCCCAACTCCAGCTCTGGAGCCTACCACCAAACTGCCCATTGCCATCAAAGATGCTTTACCAAACAACAGACACCCTCCTAACCATTCTACAAAGTCCCCTAAATGACCTCTTTCCTGGCCAGTGACTGGGAGTAGGGGCTGCAATTTGCTGAATGGAGCAGATGTGTTTTCCAGAGTTGAGTTGGGTCCACGGCCTATCCAACATTCCCATGTGCAAGAGCCATTTCCTGCAGAGTCCAGTGAGCACAGCCTTTCTTCCCAAAGGTGTATAAGAAGAGCTCACTAAACCACAATGCATTTTAGGAGAAAGAGACCTGGATGAGGAGTTGATTCTGCTTCTCCCTCGCTGGGTGACCTTGGGGGAGTTATGTGACTTCCTGGGGAGAGGAATGATCTTTCCTACCTATAAAATGGAATTTGGGATTCTCCTGACTCAGGTTTAGTCTAGGCACTGCATAGGGACTGAAGGCCAGCCAGTGTCTAGGCCCAGCCTGGAGCCAGAGAGAGGTTAGGTACTATTTCAGCCAGAAGATAGAATTGAAATGAGTCAAGTCTGGGGTGACTGAGGGCAGTAGGGAGCATGAGTGGGCTGGGAAGGTTGCTCCCAAGTTACTGCAGCTGCTCTAGGAGATGCTGCCTTCAGTAAGATCGGGCCTGAACTTCATCAGAGCTGCAGTTACAAGAGAAAGGGTAGGAACCACGAATCAGAGATGAGAAGAGGCAGTAGGGTGAGAGTCAGAAGGCAAATCCTGTCTGAAGATATTGGATGGGATCGTGGGCCAGAGAGGGAAATGAGATACGGTGGCTGAACCGCCAAAAAATGGGCCCAAGGGGTTCTCAGGACCAATGATGAAGGTGGTGCTGCTGTTGTTCCTCGGGCCCAATTGTGTGAACAGAGAAGCATCAGACAAACAGCAGAGTGGTGGAGCTTGGTTTAGAGAAACACCAGGTATTATGAGAGCAGTAGAAGGCCAGGTCTCTGCCACCAGAAATAATAGAAGGAGCCTGGCTTAAGTTTAAGGCTTCCCTTCTTAGGGAAGCAAGAGAATCTGCAACTCATCACTGAAAAGCTTAGCCCCTGCCAAGGATCTCAAAAGACTCAAGTAGTCTAATTCATATGCCGTGGTCTATCTTCCATGGGTCATTGCTAAGTCACGGATAAGTCTCTGTGACCCTGTTTGGGGTCTTCTTGGCAGAAATGCTGAAGCGGCTCGGCATCTCCTTCTCCAGCTCATTTTAGAGATGAGGGAACTGAAGCAAACAGCATTGCGTGACCTGCCCAGGGACACCCAGCTAGTAAGTGTCTGAGGCCAGATTTGAACTCAGGGAGATGAGTCTTCCTGACTGCAGGTCCATGGCTCTATACATTATAGAGCCACCCAGCTTCACACCTCTATCTTTTTATTCATATACTATGACAAATGCCCATGCTGCACATCCAACCCCTCCCTCTACTCCCTGTTCCCCCCATACTTGAGAATTCATCCAATACACTGTCAGGGAGTCAGATGGTGCTTAGACAGAACAATGTCTGCAATTTCCTGGACATAATGTTGATCTGTACATGTTTAAGAACGATGGTCCTAACAGCTGCCGCCATGCCAAATTCTCCTAATCACGAAATTATGTAGAAAGGAAAGTTCTCAAAATATCAAGATCTTGCTGAAAAAATAAAACAAAATCAAGCCATTTGGGAACAGCGAGACAGGTCCGTGTCATCTCCATCAGCCTTCCTGGTGCGGACGTGCCCACAGAGGCTTCCAATGAGCAGACAACAGGTCTAGTGCTGTCCTATGATGCAAAAAGCAGGTGTTTCATCTGCCCAGTGTCAAAGACAGAAAAACACCAGCACGACAGCAAGTTTTCCAAGGACCTTTTCTGCCTGAATCCCATTGACCAGGAAATGAAAAGAATGGGAAAAATAGCAACAAAAGAGGAAGCATTGCATTGTGGGCAGAGGGCCCAACTCAGAGTTAGGAAGGCCTGGGGTCAAACCCTGTCTCTGGTACACACTGGGTATGTGACCTCAGGGAAATAACAGCCTCCTAAGGACCCAGACAGCTCTCAGATCCTAAGTGTAGAACAGGGAACAATCTGCATAGGTAGAAGAACTGTCTTCACTTCTGTACACCGATGAAATCAGAGGAGGAGGACGAAGGGGAAGAGCAGTAGAGGAGGAGAGGGAGAAGGAGGAGGAGGAGGGGGGAGGAGGGGGGAGGAGGAGGAAGAGGAGGAAAAGAAGAACAAGAACAAGGAGGAGGAGAAGGAAAAGAAGGAGAAGAAGAAGAAGAAGAAGAAGAAGAAGAAGAAGAAGAAGAAGAAGAAGAAGAAGAAGAAGAAGAAAAAGAAGAAGAAGAAGAAAAAGAAGAAGAAGAAGAAGAAGAAGAAGAAGAAGAAGAAAAAGAAGAAGAAGAAGAAAAAGAAGAAGAAGAAGAAGAAGAAGAAGAAAAAGAAGAAGAAGAAGAAGAAGAAGAAGAAAAAGAAGCCGATGACTCACCTTCATTGGTAAAGGAAATTTCCTCATAAGGGAGTTTGTTATACCAATGAAATCACAGGTCAAGTCCCTATCTTTATCCATATTCCCAACCGTAAGAGTGGTAGTGGTAGTAGTAGTCATAGTAGTAGTAGTAGTAGCAGTAGTGGCAGGAGTAGTAGTAGTAGTAGCAGTGGTAGTAGTGATGATGATGATAAATTATAAACCTCTCCCATCTCTTTTCCACAAAGTGTTTTCCTCCCACTGTTCCTCTGAAGCACATGGTAGAAATGTAATATCCACTGTATGGCTCACAATTGTAACAATAATCACCGAAGTTTCTATAGAATTTTGCCTCCCCCCACAACCACCCTTTGAGGTAGACACCACCCCCATTTTGCAGAGCAGGCAGCTGAACCTCAGAGCAGGAAGTGACCTGTCCAAGGTCACCAAACTTGCGTGTTAGAGCCAGGATCAGACCCTGGATTTTCTGACTGTGTCCAAGACGCTTTCTATTTCCCTTTAGTGCTTTGGTCTCTACAACAGCTGGTGCGTTTGCACTGTGTTACTGACCCCACCCACTGAGCCTGCGGCTCTACCTCCATCCTCCAAGGTCTCTTCTGGGGCTAATAGACTCTGACTTTAATCCTTTGTAAATTCTGCCTGCTGGTCACCAGGTGAACAGAGCTCACCCTTTGCTGAGGTTAGCAGTGCTGGCTGGGGATGGCAGGGAAGAAGGCTCCAATGGCAGGGAGGAAGGGCTCAGCAGTTGCCCACCAGAACAGCCCATGAATGCGGGCCAAGGAGCTGATCTGGGAGTCTGAGAATAGTCTTTGGCAGGCCGGCAGAAAACAGGGATTTGGGAGATGGATGGCCCAATCCTGGAAGCCTAGATCTCTCTGACAGGAAAAGGAAGGGAGAGCTGGCTGTTACAGAAAAATTGGGTGGTGAAGTCAGGGAGGATTATGTTGTAACAATAGCCAGGGTTGGATTTCATAAAATCATCAGTTCATAAGTTCATGGCTCAGAGGAAGGTTGTTCAACACATCCCCAACACAACCACAGCGGATGCCCTAAGGACAGACAGAGGCCTCTGGATCTCTGGCTTCTCTTGCTCCTGGTATGAGAAATTAAATCCAGCAGGGCCACAATGGAGAAAACATAGCATGAGCTGTCCTATGTGAAAAGTAGCCATCCACCTGGCATTAAGATAGCGGACCACAGGACTCAATGGGCAGAATGGACTGGAGATGGTGGCGTAGCTAGGGCCAGGGAACTAGTGTGTATGAAATAGAAGAAGAAAAACCAGCAAAGAGCTGGCTTAAAGTTCTCCCTCAAACCAGCTGCCTTTTCTGCATTCCTTTTAAGAAACTCAGTATTTGATTGTCCTCAGATTCTTCACCAGATATTAACAAAAGTGCTGTCATTGAAATGTATTTGCTTTGTTAGTCGAACTTTGGAAAGAAGATCACACTCATAGCCTTTTGGTGGAGCTGTGGGAAGACAGGCTTGATGTGTGAATATATACTGTTAGTGGAGTTGTGAACTGACCTGGCTGTTCTGGAAAAACAATTTCAAGTTAGACAAGAAAAGTCAGGTGTCTCTTTGTACCTTTTCACCCACTAAGTCCACTGTGAAGCATTTGACTAGCAGGGTCAAAGATAGAGAAATAAATCACACACACACGTATACATACATGTGAATTGTGTGCACGTACATACACATACATGTACAAGCTTGTTTGTGTATATATGCACATACACACACAAAAGATTTATAGCAGAACTTTTTGTGGTAAAAGAAAAAAATCTTTAGAACCAAATTGGGTGCCCATTGATTAGGAAATAGCCAAAACAAACTTTGGGGTGCAGATACAGAAGAATATTGTGACAAAAATAAGGGATTCAGAGCACCTTGGGAAGATGTCTGTGAATTCATGCAGAGCTAAGCAAGCAGAACCAGGAGAATCCTTTACTAAATGACCACAATAAAGAAAGGGGAAATAATTCAGAAAGGCAGCTGAATTCTGATGGACAAGGATAAACATCTTTAGTCCTGGAAACCAGGTCATATATTGACCATATTTCTCTCCCTTGGGTAGAAAGGTAGGTGTTTATGGAAATACAACCTCATGGATGCTAAGATGCAGTCATTTTAGGGTTATCTTTTGAAAGGATGAGTGGAGAAGCATTTATTAAATATTTACTATGCTCTAGGCACTGTGCTAAACAAAGGTGTTACAAAAACAAGCCCCAAAGGACCTACCCTCAGGAAGCTTAAATTCTAAGGAAGATGTACATGAAGGAGAGCTGGGTGAGGGAAGCAGGGCAGACACAGCCAGTGGCGATGATCCTAATGGCATTGCTTGGGGTTATCTGCACAGTGGGCCAAGGACTAAGCTAAAGAAGGTGGCTGTTGTTCAATCATTCAGTTGTGTCTGACTCTGTAACCTATGGATCATAGCATGGCAGGCCCTTCTATCCTCTCTTCTCTCCTGAAGTCTGTCTGAGCCCATGCTCACTGCCTTCATGATACCATCTATTTCATCCTCTCTTCCTTTTGCCTTCAGTCTTTGCCAATGTCAGAGTCTTTTTCCATGAGTCCCATCCTCTCATTATGTGGCCAAAGTATTTGTCTCACTTTTGGTACTTGACCTTACAGTGAATAGCCTCTTTTAATTTCTCTGAGTATAGACTGATTCAACCTCCTTGCTGTCCAAGGGACTCTCAAAAGTCTCCTCCAGCCCCATAGGCCAGAAGAGTCAATTCTGCAGCACTCAGCAGTCCAACTCTCACAACCATGCCTTACTCCTGGAAATTATGACTGCATGGACCTTTATTAGCAAGGTGAAATCTCTGCTTTTTGGTATCTTGTCCATGTTTCTTAGATTTCTTTCCATACTTAAATTTCATGGCTTCAGTCACCATCTGCAGTGATGTTGAAACAAAAAATAGAAAATCTGCCAATGCTTCCATTTCTTATCCCTCTGTTTGCTAGGAAGTGATGGGACCAGTTGATGTATTCTTTGTTTGATGCCAAGCCAGCTTTCATGCTCTCCCCTTTTATCCTCATCAAGATACTTTTTAATTCTTCTTCATTTTCTATAGTTAGAGTAATACTGTCTGAAAAGCTGAGTCTGTTGATATTTCTTCCAGCAACTTTAATTCTGGCTTTTGACTCATCCAGCCTGGCATTTCACATGATGTCCTCTGCATATCAGTTAAATAAAGAAGTTGACAATGCACAGCCTTGTGATATTCCTTTTTCCAATTTTAAAGAAATTAGTTGTCCCATGTTCAGTTCCAAGTTGCTTCTTGACTCACATACAAATTCCTCAGAAGACAGTAATATGATCTGCATTCTCATCTCTTTGAGAACTTGCCACATTTTGTTGAGATCCATATAGTCAAAGGCTGTAGGGTAGTCAATGAAGCAGAAGTAGATGTTTGTTGTTTTTTCTGAAACTTTCTTGCTTTCTCCATAATCCAGTCAATGTTGGCAATTTGGTCTCTAGTTCCTCTGCCTCTTAAAAAACCAGCCTGCTCTTCTGATAATTCTCCACTCACATATTGCTCAAGCCTACCTTTCAGAATCTTGTTAAGCAACACCTTTCTGGTGTGTGAAATAAGTGCAATTGTTTGATAATTTGAACATTCCTCAACATTGTCGTTCTTTAGGATGAGGACATAAATTGATCTTTTCCAATCTAGTGACCAGTGTTGAGTTTTCCAAACTAGCTGGCATATTGAGCATAGGTTTTTAACAGCATCATCTGTTAAGAGAAGGTAAAAAGGTCAATAATTAAAGATCAAGGTACCAGGGCTGTTTTTCATTATTACAAAGGGAATTTCAATGAAGGGAAACTTACACTGGTGAATTACCAGTGAAAACATAAAAAGCAGACAGAGTGCCAGACCTAAAGTCAGGAAGACCTGACTTCAGATCTTGCCCCAGACACTTACCAGCTCCATTACCTGGGCAAGTCACTTAACCCTCTGTCTACTTTGTTTTACTCATCTGTAAAATGTTAATAGTAATGACACCTACTTCCCAAGGTTGTTGTGCAGATCAGGTTAAATAATAATTGTAAAGTGCCTAGGAAGCCATAAAGAGCTAGACAATAGGAGCTAGACAAGGAGGGATATTTTTGTCTGGGAGTCCGGGGACGGTGGGCGGAGATAAAAGATAATTGTTTGATCCATCCTTAAATGGATGGTAGTGTTGACTTGCAGAGCTAGAAGAGGAAATGGGGGGGGGGGGAGGAAGTAAAATGTGCTCTTTTGAAAGCATAGCATGAAGAAGGCCAGAAAGAATATTCTGGGTATGGATCAGTCTGGACACTCACCAACCAGCAGCCCATTCATCACAAAGGAAGAGTCATAATGCCAATCTGGTTGAGGCCAGAGGGTAGCATGAAGGGGTATGGCATGAAGATGGCTGAAGGGCAGAAAATAAAAAGAAAAAATAATCTGACAAAAGTGAGAATATTTTATAGAACTTTATAGCTTACAAGATGTTTTACATTGGCTAAGATACCTGATCCTCACAGTAACTCTGGGAGGCAGGTTCTATTATTATCCCCACTTTGCATGTGAAGAAATTGAAATATTAAGTTACTTACTCCTAACCTTTTTTGGTTCATCATATTTATTCTGGATATTTTTCTATATGTACTTTTCCCCACCATTAGAATGTAACCTCCTTCATGAATAGGCAGTTCTCAAAGGAAGAAATTCAAACTTTCAATACCCATATGAAATGATGTTCACAATTACCAAATTAATACAATGCAATTAAAGCCATTTGGAGGTTCACTTCACACCCATTGGATTAGCGAAGATGACAAAAAAAGGAAAATGACAAATGTTGGTAGGATCTTGGGGAAATAATCACTAATGGTTGGACCATGAATTGGGACAACTATTTTCTTTCAATATATTTTGACTTATTTCATTAAATATTCCCAATAACATATAAAAACATTTTAACATCCTTTTTTGCATTTTTAATTCTAAATTGTCTTCCTCCATTCTACCTTTCCCCTTCCCCTTGAGAAGGCACGTGATATGATATTGATTATATATATAAAGTCATGCAAAACATATTTCTGTATTCGTGTTGCAAAGGAAAACACACACACTCACAAACCAGAAAAATAAAGACAATGAAAAGTATATTTCAATCTGGACTCAGAATTTATTAGTTCTCTCTCTGAAGGCAGACAACAGGTTTCATCCTGGGTCTTTTGGAATTATCTTGTATGATTATTTTGATCAGAGTAACTAAGTATTCACAGTTGATCAGCCTTACAATATTACTGTTACTGTTGGACATCTGCCCTTGAAAGCATTTTGGAGCTATGCACTGAATTGTGTATACCCTCCAACCCAACTATATCACCATTACATGAATACTCCCAAGAGGCCAAAGAAAGAGTAAAAGACCTCATTTATAGGATATATACATATAGATGTCATAGCACCTCTTTTTGTGGAGACAAAGAACTGGGGGCAAAGAGGGTGCCATAGATTAGGAAACAACAAAGGAAAGTGTGATATATGAATATAATGGAATGTGGTTGTGAGGTAAGAAATTATCAAAGGCAGAGAAACCTAGGAAGGCTTGTAATAATTGATGGAGAGTGGAGTGAGCAGAACCAGGAGAACAATGTATCCAATAATAGCATTGTAAAAACAACCACCTTTGATAAGCTGAAGAATTCTGATCACTGCAGTGGTCAATATGATTCTATGGATGTAATGATGAAACATACTGTTCATCTTTAATGAAGACTCAAGATGTGCAATGAGACACATATTTCTGGACAATGGTCAAAGTGGGAATGTGTTTTGCTTGACTGTGCATATGTGATACAAGGCTTGTGTTACTTTCTTTTTAAAAAATATTTTTAATATTCTTTTTAAATTTTTAGTTCTACATTCTTTCTCTGCCTTCTACCTTTCCTCCACTCTTGGAGAGAGCAAACAAAATTATATCAGTTATACGTTTGAAATCATTCAAAACAGATTTCCATATTAAAATATTGCCCCAAAAAGCAAGAAAATGACTCTTTACTTTGCCCTCAGAGTTCATCAGTTCTCTTTCTGGAGATGAAGGACACTTGTACATCACGAGTCCTTTGGAATTATTTTGTATCATTGCACTGATCAGAGTAACCAAGTCTCTCACAGTTGATCTTTATTACATTATTGTCATTACTGCGCATAATGATCTCCCCATTCTTCTCACTTCACTTTGTATCAATTCTTATAAATCTTCCAGGTTTTATTTTTCTTAAACCATCCCACTCTTCATTTCTTATAGCACAATAGTATTCCATCACAATAATATACCACAACTTGTTCAGGCACTCCCCAATTAATGAACATCTCAATTTCCAATTCTTTGCCACCTCAAAAATTTGGTATAATTATTTTGGATAAAAGTGGCTCCTTTTCCTTTCTCTTTGGTCTCTTTGGGGTACAGAAATACTAATAGTAATGCCAATTGCATTAATGCATGTCTTTATAGCACTTTGAGCACATAAAATTTCCAAATTGTTCTCCAGAATGATTGGACCAGTTCACAACTCCACCAACAATTTAGTAGAATGCTTATTTTCCTTCATCCCCTTGGCATTTCTCTTTTCTGAACTTACATTTCTCTAATAGTGACTTAGAACATTTTTTTCTTATGAGATAGATAGTTTTGGTTTCTTCATATGATAACTGTCTGTTCATATCCTTTGGCTATTTCTCAATTGGGAAATGGCTCTCATTTTTATAAAATGGACTCAATTCCCTATATATTTAAGAAATGAAGCCTTTATCAGAGAAACCTGTTGTATAAAATATTATATTACTTCATTGTCTATGGTATCTTTTAGCAAGATGTAGTTTCACAGATAATATCTTTTAATTAGCTCTTTTTTCCTTTTGCTTTGTCTGAGATCATGATTTTTATTCTGCTTTGTTTACTTCAAATAAAGTATATTAGATTCTGCTCCAGCCCTTTATTTTAACTTTGTGTATCTTTCTGTCCCAAGTGTGTCTCTGATAAAAATTTATTGTTGGATTCTGGTTTCTAATCCATTTTACTACCCACTTCCATTTTTATGGGTGAGTTCATACCTTTCATATTCACAGATATGATTACTGTGGGTTTCCTTCTATCCTATTTTCTTCTCCTTATGCTCTCTCTTTCTTCCTGTCCCCCCTCAGTCTGTTTTGCTTCTGGCCACTACTTCTATTAATCTGCCCTCATTGTTATCATTTCCCAAATATACCTCTTATTTCTTTCCCTTCATATTTCCCTATTGGGTGAAAAAGACTTCTATACCCAGCTGAATGTGCATGTGTCAGATAGACAGGTAGATGGATAGAAAGATAGAGAGAGAGATAAAGATAGAGACAGAGATAGAGACAGAGACAGAAACAAAGACAGAGATAGAGAAAGGGATATATAATTCTTCCTTCTTTGAATCAATTCCAATGAGAGTGGGGTTCAAACATTGCCCATCACTCCTTCATTTCTCCCTCCACTATAAAAACTCTTCCTTGCATGAATCTTTTATGTGAGAAAATTTTCCCCATTTTACCTCTCCCTTTTCTCTTATCCCAGTACACCACTCTTTCTCACCCTTTCATTTTGTTAAAGAGATTATCCCAACATATTCAACTCATATTCAAGCACTTTGTATATGTATGCTCCTTCTAACTGCCCCAATCATGATTAAGTTATAAGTATCATTTTAACAGTTTAACCTTGTTAAATTCCTTATGATTTCTCTTTTATGTTTACCTTTTTATGTTTCTCTTAAATATTGTTGTTTGTCAGATTTTTGGTTCACTTTTGGTCTATCAGGCATTCTAGAAAGTTCTTATATTTCATTAAATATCTATTTTTCCCTGGAAGAATTATATCCCATTTTGCTGGATAGATTATTTTTGGTTGTAATCTCCTTTCCCCTCCCAAATATCATATTATAAGTCTTCTGCCCCTTTAACATGGAAGCTACTAAATTTTAAAGGATCCTAACTGTGGCTCCGTGATATTTGATTTGTTTCTTTCTGACTGCTTTCAATATTTTCTCCTTGGCCTGGTTGCTTTAGGATTTGACTATAATATTCCTGAGAGTTTTCATGTAGAGATCTCTTTGAGGAGGTAATTGGTAGTGTTTTTGTTTTCAATTTCTATTTTTCCCTCTGGAACTAAGCTATTAAGGAAGTTTTCCTTTGTAATTTCTTTTTTGGAAGTATGATGTCTAGGTTCTTTGATCAGGGCTTTCAAGTAATGCACTGATTCTTAAGTTATCTCTCCTTGATCTATTTTCTAGGTCAGCTGTTTCCCCAAAGACATATTTCATATTTTCTTCTATTTTTTCATTCTTTTGACTTTGTTTTATTTTTTCTTGATCTGTCATGGAGACATTAGTTTCCACTTACCCGATTCTACTTTTTAAGGAATCATTTTCTTTAATGATCTCTTGTACCTATTTTTCCATTTGACCATTTCTAGTTTTTAAGGTGTTATTCTCTTCTTTTGTGTCACTTTTATCAGGCTGTTAATTCTCTTTCTTTCATTTTCTTGCATCACTCATTTCTTTTCCCAATTTTCCTCCGTCATTATTATCACTTTCCATAACTCTTCCAGGGATAATAATTGGGCTTGAGTCCAATTAGCATTTTTTTCTTTGAGGCCTTGCTTGTAGCTGTTTTCACATTGTTGTCTTCTTCTGAGTTTATGCCTTTATCTCCCCTGCCACCATAGTAGCTTTTTGAAAGCATTTATGTTCTTTCTGTTGTTTTCTTGTTTTTCAGTCTATTTCTTGACTTTGAACTTTATATTAAAGCTGAGCTCTGCTCACCTCAGCGTATGGAGGCACTGTCCCAACCTTCAGGCTTTGGCACAGTGCCATTTTCAGATATAGTTCTGATATAGTTTTCAATGTTTCCAAGGTGGTGTGATCTAGGGATAGGTATAGTCACTTCTTTTATGGTCTGAGTTCTGGTATCTACCCAGAAAGGGCTCTTGCTCCTCTGCAACTGCAAACACTAGTAGTGCTCCTCTTGGCCCTGAAACTGTGACCAAGTATCCTGCTCACTTGTCCTTCCACAAGCACTAGTGCTCCTCTCCACCCTGGAACTATGACCGAGAATTGAATATGATTAAAAGAGGTGCCAATCAGCACCAGTTGTACCCAGTGCCCACAGATGGTCCCCTCATAATCTATTTCTGACCAGTTTTCTACCCCTTTACTGTCTCTGGGATGGGAGTTTCTGAAGCTGCTGCTGCTACTGCTTTGATCACCTCCAAGGACCACTCTTGCCATGTTCTAGGTGGGTTCCCATCCCAGTGTCACAAACTTCTTCTACCAGCACCCTCAGTTGTGTTAAATTGAAAAGAATGTCTCACCTTGACCTTTTATTGATTCTGATGCTCCAGAATACATCCTGAGGCATTATTTTAAAGTTGTTTAGAGAGAAATGTTGGGAGAGTTTGATGGGGTTGCTCCCTGTACTTGGCCATCTTGGCTCCACCCTTTTGTGTTGCTTTCTTAGAAGGAGGTGGTAAGAGGCAAAGACAGGAAGTGCTTTTTAATTCAAAAATAGAATTTAATTAAAAGAAAAGAAGAATGCCAGCTCCTAAAGCAAGCATGATTTTATTCTTTCTCCTTATATCTCTAGCATTCAGCACCAAGCCCAGTCCACAGTATGTACTTAATAAGGTGCACAGTCTAATATAACACAAACATAAAGGGGGAATGTGACTAACTTATGGTAGGTCTTTGAGAACTCACACACTTTGTCATCCTTCCTCTCTCCCCAAGTCTTGTCTTCTCAAAGCTAAACATCTCACTTTCTTTAACTTGTCCTGGTAGAGTCCCATTTTAGAAATAACATTGATCAGTTGGAGAAAGTCTGGATGATCCTGTATTTGAACTTGGAAGGGACCCAGAAGCAGGACAGGCCAGACGTTAGCAAGCCTTCCAGGGCCACAGAAATGTCAGTTTTCACAAGGTCCTCTCCATTCCACAGATGAGGAAACTGACACATAGAAATTTTTGAGTGACTCG
Organism: Pseudocheirus occidentalis; assembly: GCA_028646575.1. NCBI lineage: Eukaryota > Metazoa > Chordata > Mammalia > Diprotodontia > Pseudocheiridae > Pseudocheirus > Pseudocheirus occidentalis. The sequence goes on from CM053595.1 coordinate 322,868,301, forward strand.
CCCAAGGTCACAAGGGCACTCAGGGGCAGAACCAGGATTTTAACTAAAGTCCTCTCTCTCCAGACCCAGCACTTTTTGTCCCCATCACAATATTTCTCTAAGGGAGACAGCCAGGGTGGTAGCCAGCATCCATTCATTAACCACAGAAATTAGTGACAAGAATTGTCAATGGAGAAAACAAAATTTAAGAGTAGACGATAAATGTCTTCAAGTATTAGAGAGGGTGTCAAATGGAATAATAGCCAGCACTTACATAGTGCTATACAAATGTTGGCTCATTGGATCCTCACACCACTTCTGGAAGGTGGGTGCCATAATCATCCCTATATTACAGATAAGGAAACTGAGACAAACAGAGTTAAGTGACTTGCCCAGGGTCACACAGCTAGTAAGTGTCTAAGGCCAGATTTGAACTCAGGAAGATGAATCTTCCTGACTCAAGGCCTGGTGCTCTATTCACTGTGCCATCTCCAATAGGAAGAAATGTTACCTTTGCTCTGCTTGACTCCAGAGATTGAACCAAGAACAATGGGTCAAAGTTACAGAAAGGTAGATTTATCAACAAGAACTTCATCCCAAGTAACTCTCCTAGCATGGAAGAGTCTGTTTGGAGATGTAGTAGGTTCCCCCTCCCTGGAGACTGTCCCACAGATGCTGGACCAGCTTTGCTCAGGTCTGATGTAGAAGGGATTCTTGGTCAGGTATGGACTGGCCAGGACAACTTCTCTGGCCATTTCCAGCTCTGAGATTCTGTGACTGGGATGTGGTTACTCAGCGTGAGAGCACTTTGGAGCCAAGGCTCAGGACTCTTGTGCCATAGACATCAGCAAACTGGGAAAAAATGCTGTGGTTTGATACTCCATGTGGCAATCATTAAGAACAACCTGTGTTTCCACACACAGGGCTCCCGGATAGCTTCCAAGAAAGGATCAAGGGAGCATGGTTGAAGCTCCCAAACTCAGATTATCCCTTAGGCCACCTCCACATCACCATCTGCCTGCCCATCCTCAGCATTCCAGGCCAGTCTCCAGCACCCCAGCTTCCAGTATCTCAATAAGCCTGCTGGAACATCCACTGAAACCCCGGGGGCTTGGGAAGTGAAGGATCCTGATGGCCTGAGTTTGCCCTGGCCTCTAGGATTCCTTCCTTCTCAGTTCATCCTGAACACCAATCTAGGTCCCCAAAACATGGCTTCTAAGCTCCCAAGTTTCACAGGCATCTGGAATAATAATTCTCTGACTTGGGACAGTTGCACAGCTAGGAGCAATGAAGGCAGGTATCAACTCAGTGTGAGAACTTCCTAACAGAGGTCTCCAAGTGATTATTAGATTATTATCTCATTAGAGGGTGATCAACCAAACAGCCAGAATTTACTGAGCACCTATTCAATGCTACCTATTGTGTTGGGCATTTACTATACAAAAAGAAAAGCACATCAGTCCCTTCCCTCAGAGAGTTTATCATCTACATTGCAAGACAGTGTGCACAGGTACAATTATCAGTCAAATAAATGTGATGGAGGTCCCCAGAACTGGAGGGGATGGGGAGTCAGGTAAGCAGTGACCACATGAGGATGTGAGCCTCCATGTAGGCTGGGAGAGTAAATCCAGAGACTCACTTACAGTGGAACTCCTCTGGCATCAGCATTGGGCCAACATTGGTTTTGTGGCTGTTTTGTTTTGTCTTTATGTTCTTTTTTTAATTTTATTTTTCAACATTCATTTCCATAAGATTCTGAGTTCTAAATTTTCTCCCCTCCCCAAGACTGTGTGCAATCTGATATAAACTATACATATACATTTATATTAAACATAATTTTATATTAGTCATGTTGCAAAGAATTAGAACCAATGAGAGGAACCATGAGAAAGAAATGAGAGAGAGAGAGAGAGAGAGAGAGAGAGAGAGAGAGAGAGAGAGAGAGAGAGAGACTGCAAATAGTCTGGTTCAGTCAGCATTCATTGCTGAGAAGAGCTGAGAAGACTATCAAAGTTACATCAAAGTTACTCATCACATGATGTTTCTGTGTACAATGTTCTCCTGGTTCTGCTCACTTCACTCAGCATCAGTTCACATAAGTCATTAACAGCTAATCATTGTTACAATGTTGCTGTTACTGTGTACAATGTTCTCCTGGTTCTACTCACTTCACTCAGCATCAGTTCGCGTAAGTCTTTCCAGATTTTTTCTGAAGTCCACCTGCTCATTATTTCTTATGGAACAATAGTATTCCAACATATTTATATACCACAACTTGTTCAGCCATTCCCCAATTGATGGCCATCCCCTCAACTTCCAATTGTTGGTCACCATGAAGAGAGCTGCTATAAATATTTTTGTACATGTGGGTTCTTTTCCCATTTTTATGATCTCTTTGGGATACAGACCAAGGAGTGGTATTTCTGGGTCAATGAGCATGTACAGTTTTATAGCCCTTTGGGCATAATTCCAAATTACTCTCCGTAATGGTTGAATCAGTTCGGAATTCCACCAACAATGTATTAGTGTTCCAATTTACCCACATCTTCTTCTACATTTATCATTTTCCTGTTTTTGTCACATTAGCCAATCTGACAGGTAAGATATGGTACCTAAGAGTTGTTTTGATTTGCATTTCTCTGATCAATAGTGATTAGAGCATTTTTATATGACTATAGAAAGCTTTGATTTCTTCATCTGAAAACCACCTATTCATATTCTTGACCATTTATCTATTGGGGAATGACTTGTATTCTTGTCAATTTGACTCAGTTTGCTATATATTTTAAAAATTTGTTTCCCAGCTTTCTGCTTATGCTCTAATCTTGGTTGCTTTGGCTTTGTTTGTGCAAAACCTTTTTAATTTAATGTAATCAAAATTATCCATTTTGTATTTCATTATGTCCTTATTTGGTCATAAATTCTTCTATTTCCCCATAAATCTGACACGTAAACTACTCCTTGCTCTCCCAATTTGCTTATAGTATCAACCTTTATATCTAAGTCATGAATTCATTTTGACTTTGTCTTAGTACTTTTTTTTAAATTTAGAGTCTATAGTCTTTGAAGGGAAGCACTGGAGAGTTTCTCCACCAATTAGATTTCCTGGTTTGGGGAAAACCACTAGAAACTCGTTAACGTTTTTCCTCTTAACTGGAGGCTGCCATAAGATAGTCTTCTAGGGTGTTTCCTTTACAAGTCAAATTGAGTTCCTTTGGGGATAGAATCCATACCTTACCTTGTTTAAACATTGACATTTAAGTCACTTCCATACTTTATCAATGGAGAATAAAAGACTGAAGTCAAGGATGCCTGGGTTAAAATCCTGCCTTAGACGCTTACTGGCTGTGTGATCCTGGGCAGTCACTTAGCATCTGTCTCGGTTTCCTCAACTGTAAGACAAAAACACTAATAGTAGATTCCTCACCATGGTGTTAGATCAAAGAAGATAATATTTGAAAGCACAGAGACTTGTCCATAATAGGTGCTTAATAAATGCTCGTAATGATACGTTTTGTTTTTACCAAGCCTTTGCAAGTATTGAAATTGAGGCTAATATGAGTAGTTGTTGTTTGTCCTTTATGCTCAAAGAGGACCATGACATCAGGAAGGTGAAGCTGTGACTTAGATTAGATTGTGACTTGGATTTAAGTAAGAGAGGACTGTGCAAAGTCACCAGTCTCCCTGTCTCTGGGCCCAGTGGCCAGATATAGATTAGGATGCCTGGAAATGACCCAGGGTATAGTGGGAAACCTTGACCTTTTTAAGCTAAGATCTTTCCCACGTCTCAGTTTGACTGAGGCAACACCCATTCAGGGATTAAGGCTAGGTAAGAAATGAGGCAAAGAATGTTCTCTTTTTACCTAGTCAAACAAACAAAATAAAAACAAAAACAAAAAAACAAAATCAGTCTGGGAGAGGAAGACCCTCAGAGTTTCTGGCCCAAACAGAAACAATTGCTATTTATACTCATTCTGAGCCAGCAGAACCCAAACATGACTAAGTGAGGCTTGGGCTAGGACCCTTTGTTGGCCAATCAATGGGCATCAGAGTCGTTTGGGCTTAAGGCATAGTCCATAAAAAGGAAATCTAACACACAACCTCAAGATATCTTGCTGGTTTGGGGAGATCAAAATTTGTATATGAGCAGTAGGGGTTTTGCATACATCTGGGAGGTACCTTTAGAGCCTGATGGCTAAGCTCTGGAGACCCAACCCACTGGCTCACATTTAGTCTCAGTAAAGGAATAAAAGATAATGAGGTATCTGGGGGTGCTAAAAAGGGCTTCATGCAGTCCTTGAAGCTTTAGTTGGAACTTCAAGGAAACTCAGGTCTCTAATAGAGAGGACATTCCAGGCAGGAGGTAACATTTGTGGAAAGGCAAGGAGATGGGAGGTGGAAAAACAGAAAGAAGCCCAGCTTACTGAACTGTAGTGCTCAAAGGGGAATGAGGGACAGCATGCTTGAAAGGGAAGACTGGTGCCAGGCTATCAGAAGGACTTTGGATGCTGTGTCTTTAACTCTAGAAGTGCCACAAAGTGACGGAGATGTCCACAGTATGATGTGGCATCCAGCAAAGCTCCCATGATCTGGGACTTCATTCAAAAACAGGTGATCCTCCCATTGGCCTCAACCCCAGTCAGACCATCTGGACTATTATATTCACTTCTAAGCCCTGAAGTTTTTGGAAGACATTGATAAGCTGGAAATTATTCCAAGAAGGATGGAAGGCCTCAGGTTCATGAGTCATGAAGATTAGTTGAAGGAATTGAAGAAGCGAAGGTGGTGACCTTAGAGCCGCCTCCAAGTATCTGAAGTCTGTCACATAAAAAAGAGATTGGACTTGTGCTAAAGGGCAGAATCAGGACAATAGTAGGGGGAGGACTGGTCATTCTGGCTCCCAGACTGATTGGCTGGTTTCTGCCTGTTTCTCCCAGTTCAAGCTGCTCTGGATTCATGATCCCTGTCACAACTTGCTTCAGAAGAAGTCAAAGGGCATGTTTGACTTTGGAGGCATGATTCTCTTTCACCTTCCAGAATGCCTGGACCAGTCCCAGCTCCTCCGACCATCATTTCGCTCAAGGAGCTAAATGTCTAACGGGGAAGATGACATGCAAACAAATCTATGCCTATGAGCTCTACGCAGAATAAATAGAAAATAGTGAACAGAGAGAAGGCACTGGGACAAAGAAGGCTTGGAGAAGGCTTCCTACAGAAGGCAGCCTTTTAGTTGACTTAAAGGAAGCCAGGAGGTCAGGAGTTAGATAAACTCTCTCCTACTTGAAATCCCTTGCATTTCTCTGCACATAGGCTGCCTTTCTTAGGTGCATATCTCATCCCTTTAGTAGAATGTATGCTCCTTGAGGGCAGGCGATGTTTACATTTTGGTCTTTGTTCCTTTATAGCCAGCACTATGCTTGGCACATAATAGACACTCAACAAATGATTTGTATAAATGGCTTTGACTAAAAGAAAGCAGTGTTTCCCCTCAGCCTGAGGGATTTAAGGTAGTTCTGATGAAGACTAAAAGTCCTGAACTGAAGAACGAATAAGCATGGAAATAGGAAGCTAGTGAAGACACCTAGGATCCTTCATTTGTACACCCATAACTCCCCCTCCCATCACTGAAGAGCCCACCCCTTTGAGAATCACTGAGTCAGGGAATCACAGACTGTCAGCTCCTGGGCAGTTTTAAAATCCCCCACCTCCAGCTGGGACAGTGGAAAGAGCACAGCTTTGGGACTCAAGTTCCAGCTCCATGACCTTTCCCTCCATGGCCTCAGCTTCCCCGAGTATAATGTGTGTGTGGGTAGGACCAAGTGGCCCTTGATGTCTCTTCCAGCTCTAAATTTATGATCCTGTGATCCCAAGTTTACAGATGAAGAAACTGAATCCCAGAGAGCAAAAGTGACTTCTTTAAGGTCACACGTCTAGCACCAGGATGTCACTGAACTTAGACTGCTTCCCTGTGCACCAGTTATGGCAAGCTTTCTAAGCCTGACATTATAGTTGGGGAAAGGGAGGTACAGAGAAAAAAAGTGATTTTACCTAAGTTTGCCCAACTAATAAGTAGGAGAGGCTGGGCTGGGGAAGATCAGGAAGCCACTTCCTAATTCACAGAAGTCTCCAAGGTTCATCTGTTTCCACAGAGAGAGGAAGCCAAAGCAGGAAACCATGTGCATGCCCAAAGCATTCCTCATCCCTCAGGCTCAGGGTGTCACTAACCACACTTCTCCCTCCCCACCAAGCTCCTGTTCACCAGGCTTTCCCCTGGAGAAGCCCCAAAGGCTCCCATCCCCTGCAGCTGCACATGTTGTGCTGTGCTCCAAGGCATCTCATCCTTGGCCTGCCACTGAGGGTCCAGGAGGGGAGCATTAATTCGTGTTGTGAACTCCAGGCTTGAGAAGCGCAGGGCTTTGGGAAAGGTGCGGGCAGGCAGGAGAGGGGACTAGATTTGCAATGTTGGAAAGGTCCCTAGCTCTATCCCTGCACCTCAGTGGCCCTGCCTGGGAAAGGGACGAGCAACACTGGACCATCTCTGACATCTCCTCCAGCTCTGACACTGTGCATGTACCGACACCCTTGGGCTTAGCTCCCATCCTCTCCAGGCTCACAACCCTCTACTTACAGTCAATTAACTTTTATTAAGAGCCTCCTATGTGCCAAGCACTGTGCTAAGCACCAGGAATACAAAGGAAAAAAAAAAGTCCTTGCTTTCAAAAGACTCGTGGTCTAATGAGGGAGACAAACACCATGCAAACTTATCTTTACATATATGTGTCTATATATGTGTCACAAAGAAGAGAGATTGGATTCATGCTACAGGGCAGGGCAAAGGGGGGAACTGGCCATCTATGGCTCCCAAACTGGTTGACTGGTGTATATATATATATATATATATATATATATATATATATATATATATACTTTATATATATATATATATATGCTTTATTAATATATCGACCATTTTATTCTGGACAAGTAATTTAATTTTTTGAGACTTTAGGGAACTCTTCAAGTACTTAAGCTCAATTGTTAATGTGTCAATTGACAGCACTTTGAATTGGCCTAGCCATTCTGCAAAAATAACTTAGAAATATGTTATTGAACTGTGCATATACTTTGACCCAGCAGTTCCGCTTGTTGGCCTGTGCCAATATGATCAAAGAAAGAAGAAAAGGATCCATGTGTTAAAAATGTTTATAGCAGCTCATTTGGAGCTGGTAAAGACTTGGACATTAAGTGGGTGCCCATCATTTGGAGAATGGCTGAACACAGATAGAATGGAATACTATTGATCTAAATGATATTACAAAAGGGGAAATTTTGGAAAAACCTAGAAAGATGTGTATGAACTAATGCAAGGGGAAGTAAGCAGAATCAGAAGAAAAGTTTAAAAAGAACATCGCTGTAAAAATCAGCAACCTTGGAAGCCTTCAGAACTCTGACTACACCAACCAATCACCAAACATGATTCCAGAAGGCTGATGGGTAAACATGCTGCCCACCTGCTCAGAGAACAATGATGAACTCAAAGAAGAAAATGAGACATATGATTTTGAACGTGGTCAATCTGGGGATTTGTCTTGTTTTATCATGTGTATTTTTACAAGGAATATTTTTTCTTTCTCACTGGGGGAGGCAGGAGGAAGAGAAAAGAAACATTAATTGAAAAACAAAATTTACCTTAAATAAATAAAATCAAAGAGTGTAGGAAATAAACATAAGCTGAATAACATTTTGCATTAGTAAAATGAATTTCCTCACTAGAAATCTTCCTACACTGATGAAATAACAGCTCAGAAGAAAAATTCTTTGCCTTTACATTTTTCTTAAATGTTTAGTCTACTCTGGAGTCCAGAAGTTCTTCATTCTCGCTTTGGTGAGGAGGGAGTTTCCCTTCAACAATTCTATTACAGTAATATTCCTTTCTTCTGGAGATTTCTCCTCATTCCCTTTTACCCGTGGTGTCTCAGACCTGTATTAAGGCTCCTTTTATTTCCTACTTTCTTCTCTCTATCTCTCCTGTTTTTTTGTTTGTTTCTGAGATTGGTCACTGTATCAGCAAGCACCCTAGCATACCCAGGATGGCTGCTAGCACAGGTTCTTAGATCTGCTTTTCTAAAGGAAAGCAACTCAAAATGGGTTAACAATCTCTCTTTAATCAACCAAACATATATCATTTGCCTAGTTCAGGGGGGAAAAGTCAGCACCCTGAACTTCAGAGAATACAAACAGAATACAAACAAGTTACAAGCAGAAGTTACAATCAGACAAATAAATCAGCAGACAGGGCTTCCAGCCATCTGACCATTACATCCATACCTAGTCAGTTACCAGAGAAGGAAGCACCAATATCTGGGTTTTTCAAAAGGGGGCAGGGGGCTCAACAGTTACCCAGAGTCTGGCCAAATCACACAACTCTTCCCCAAGTGAGCCCCAAAGCAAAACCTCACATCAGCAGTATATGTAGCCTTCTCCTGGATCAAAGAATGTCACAGCCCTCTTGACCCACTGCCCAATCACAAAGTAATAAGGCATGGGCATTCCTGAAGAACAAGCCACCTGCCACAGGCTCTCTATGACCACATTCAGCCCATTAGGGGACAGAGTATACTTTCAAATCAGGAAAGGTTCTCAGAGTCACTTGAACTACTTAAGCAAAGGGCCTAGGGGCAGGGAAGATCTTCAGATACCCCTAACAGTCCCTTGTGAGGATTTCCTTTCTTTCCTTTCCTTTCCTTTGTATAACTTTTGTCCTTTTCCCTTATTAAGGGTAGTTCTTGCTCTTTTTTCTGATTTTAAAGGAAAGGTGCATTTAGGAAAATGTATTAACTCAGGTAGATTGTTAGAGATCTTTCCCATTTTAGCTGTCAGGTTCAAACTCTTTTTCTTGTCATTCAAGGCTTTCTACAATCTGCACCACCATAATGTTCAGTCCTATTTCATGTTAGTCTCCTTGATGCTCCAGTTGACCTGCCCTCTTTTTTGTGCACTAAAAATGTCCCATACTCCCACTCCACCATGGCTTTGCTTATTTTGCTGTCTAGGCATGAAATATCCCCCTGTCTCCTTTAAACCTCTTACTATCCACCCTTTAAATTCCAACTTAAATCCTCTTTACCCCCAAAGCTTCCCCTGATTGCCTTATTAATTGATACTTGCCCCTCTAACCTCAGAGAGTATTTTATTTATCATGCAATACTGCATACATAAACTCCCAGGTGCCTTTGGTCTGTTCCATATGGCACTTTCCTTAACTAATCTCACCAAGGAACAGAAGTCACTTCTCTTTGATGCCATCAGCTATCTGATTCCCTCACCTTAGTAACAAGGCTTACCTCTGTAGTTCTGTCACTCTCCAACAGGGGGCATTATCACCCTCTTCAGGGACCTAGCTCTCTAGCTATAGACCCTCACGGATGATGGCCCTACACAGATGACTGTCTGGTCTAGCGAGGGTTGATACTAGAAACATACCTCAGGCTTAGCTTCAGGACCAGGGAAGCTCTACTCCTTTGATAATTGTGTGTTTACCTGGGTGGCATAGCCTTAACCCTATATCACGGTGGAGGACTCTTTTCTATAAAAAGTTTATTTTAATTTTTTTAATATTCTTTTTTTTAATTTTGAGTTCCGAATTCTCTCCTTTTCTCCCACCCCTCCCCTACCCACTGAGAAAGAAAGCAATATGATATCAATTATAGGTGTGAAGTCACACAAAACATTTTCATATTAGCCACGTTGGGAGGAAAAAAGCAAGAAAAATAAAGTGAAACAAGTTTACTCCAATCTGCATTCAGAGTCCATCCGTTCTCTCTGGAGATGGACAGCATTTTCCATCAGGGGTCCTTTGGAATTGCCTTGGATCATTGTCTTGATCAGAGGCAACCACGGCTTTCCCAGCTGATCAGCATACACACAATGTAGCTGTTATTGTGTACAATGTTCTCCTGGCTCTTCCCTTCACTTTGCATCAGTTCATATAAGTCTTCTCAGGTTTTTTTCTGAAAATGCCCTGCTTGTCACTTCTTATAGCACAATCATTTTCCAGCCTGATCATATACCAGTTTGTTCAGCCATTCCCCAACCGATGGGCATCCCCCCAATTTCCAAGTCTTATAGCAAAGGACTCTTAGGGTGTCAGAGGGAACAGGACCTTTCACTTCTCTAACAAATTTTTGTTTCCCCATGACTAGCATGTTTATGGGGCCTATAGTCAACCAAATGATCATTTTTTCAGGGTCTACTATGTGCTGTACTAAGTACTGTGGACACACACACAAAAAAACAGCCAAAGTGCAGCCCCTTTGAGGCTTCTCACCCTTAGGGCAAAAGGATAGGTGAACACATCCCACTGGTACATCTTCTTCTGGGGCAGAAGGGTTGGGATAGTCAAAGGACCTGAAGGATACTTCATAAAAGATTACTCAGGGAGAAGGCGGGAGAGGGGAGCAAGGGGCTGACACCTGCCCGCAGAGAGGGTGAGAACCTGACACACACATCCTAGTTATCTGTGCTTGCATCTTATCTCGGACCAGATGGCATAATATTCACATGGGCAGGATTGTGCCTTGTCAAATTTTGTATATCATCCAGTGTCCAGGTCTGACCCTGGGTGTCCCCAGGACTGTCAGAGGAAGGAGGATAGATAAAGCAAGCTGACTCGAGCCGGGGTGCTCTCCAAGCTTGGCTGTGGCTTATTTTGGATCTCTCCCTGAACCCCCTCCCTGTCCCATGAAGCTGATCCCAATTTCCTTGAGGCCGCCATGATCCAGCCTCACAGTAGGCTGGGGGTGCCTCAAGAGCCTTCCAGGTCAGGCCCAGGGTTCTGGAGTAGCTGCCATCCATTTGCACAGCGATGAGCCCATGCCCCTCTGGCCATATTGTGTTCATCCTGATGAATGGAGGCATCCGTGTTCCACAGGAGGCTTTGATTGAAATGGCTAAGTAAAGCAGAAAGCATACAAATTTCAAGGTTGCTTTTTCCTGAGCAGGCCAGAGGTCAGCGCTGTTTGTTTTTCTGGGAAGTGAGCAGGGCCAGGTAAGGTGTTTCCAATGAATGAGCCACCTGCGTCCCGTTAAGGAAAATATAGCCGAGGCAGCTTTGAACTTCAGGCCTCCCCAAAGTTTTGTTTTTCCTCCAAGTAATTGAAAAGCTGCAAGCACATAACTAGGAGGGGTTCTGGGGGGGGGGGGGAGAGCCCAGGCTGCAGGCAGCTTCTTCCGCAGACCTGCAGGGGAAGTCATTCCAGCCCCCACCAGGGTTTCTTTCATATATTGTGGATAGGAGACCCTGGGCCACTTACCACAGCCCCCTGTGGCTTCTCTGCCACTGGCAGGGCTTGGGATTGCCTCCAGTTTGTCTGGATGTTTCAGTGACCCTTTGAAAGTCTGAGCTGGAAGAGAGTGGAGAAGAGTGAGCTGGACTTTTCCAGCCATTCATCACCTGGCCCCTCCTTCCTTTCCAACTTCTTACACCTTAATCCCCAACACGTCCTCTGTGACCCAGTGACCCCAGCTTCCTGGCTGTTCCACCAACAAGATCCTCCCTCCCCATTTCTGGCTCCAGGCCTCCATCAGGCCTGCACCACTCTCTCTCTTCTGCTCAAACTGCTGACTTCCCCAGCCTCCTCCTGACCAAGGCTGCCTTCCCCAGGAAACCTTCCCCACACCTCTCAATGCCTGCCTCTTCAAGTCTGCCTGTCACCTCCCTCTGGAGGGTGTGGGCCCTGGAGAAAAGAGATTTCCCCCCCTCCCCCTACCCCGTATCCCGGAGCTTAGCATCACATTTCTCACATAGTAGGTGCCTTATAAGCGCCTGTGGACCTCATTCGACTTGAACTGTCCACACTTAGGAGAGATCTTAAAACAGATATCCAGAGCTGAGAGGATCTTAGAGGGTGAAATGTTGAGTGTCAAAGCTTAGAGGGAACATCTGGCTGAGGGCTCCAAGGGAAGGCTCCAAGGAGAGAACATGGAACACAGAAGGAAGAACCTCGAAGTTGGAGAACTTTAGAGCTCCAAAGGGCTGCGGGACACTCGGTGCCCAACACCCACAGGAGGCGCGGTGCCCACCGTCTGTAGTAGGAGCGACTCGGGAGATCGATTAAGTCCATCTCCCTCCAATTACAGAAAGGCAAAATGAAGTCGGGAAAAGCTGGGGTCAGTTGAGCAATAATTAATTAATTGATTGATCAAGGTTTTCTTTCCTAATTTTAAGCACCTGTTCTGTCTGTGACCTTCAGCCAGGCAGTAGGAGCTCACTCAGGCAAACCCACTAGACTAATCCAGGCCTGCTCTGGAGGCTCTCATACCTCTAGGTAGGAAGTGAGACCACCTGTGCATGGCTGGGTTCAAACCAACTGGTCTGAGACTCTAGGACGGTGAGAACGGGGACAGCCACAAGTGAGCAGGAAGCCCTCAGCCAGAGGAAGCACCTAAGAGGGAGACGAGGAGGAGGGAGCCCATTCCAATAACTACAGAGACAGCCGAAGGAATATGGCTCAGGCATCAGGGAATCTAAGTTCAAATCTCACCTCCAAGACTCACCACCTGAGTGGACCTGACCAGATTACTTCACTTCCTGGGCCTCAGCTTCAGCATCTGTTCAATGGGGATCACATACCTCCTGGGGTTGATGGGAGGTCATAGAAATGACAGGATTGGACTGGGAACCAAAAGGGAAGCCCAGAGATCATCTAGGCCCGGTCATTCATTTTACAGTGGGAGAAACTGAGGTCAGACAAAGAGTGGGCAGCAGAGGTGGAATCCAGATCTTCTGCCTGAAGGACCAGTGCTCTTTCCACACAAAAAACCCAGATCCAAAAGGATCCAATTCTATCCTGCCAGGAAAGGCCTCGCCTGACACGAATGTACTCTGGCCATGACAGTGGTGGGGAGCAAATGGCCATCTCCACTGAGGCCATCTCAGGTCTGTGTTTGGGTGCTCGGGTCCAACAGTCACTCAGCGTTTAGTGAGTAGCTTATTCTATGAGAATTCTTCATGAACTTACTGTTACTCTTGCCCTCAAATACTCCTCAGGACAATGGGGGGGGGGGAGGGCGCATGGGAAGAGAAGGGCTCACGAAGTGTAGCCCTGTGGGAATCCCCCATCATTGAGAGTAAGGAAAACTGCTTGGCTTCTAGTCCCAGCTCAGTCCCTATCTCTTGCTATGACCTCGGCCGGTGTAGACACATTACAGCCCTCAGTTTCCCCACAGGAAAATGGGAGGAGTGGTCCGGGTGATGTCACCAAGCTCTTAAGAGTCCATGTTGGGGAATAAGGTATCCTTGTTAATGATAATGACAACAAAATCTTGCATTTGATATGGAGCTGGAGCCCCCGGGGAGGAAGCTGCTGCTGCTGTTACCAGGCTGGGAGGGGGAGGGACTTTCCCGGGGCAGGGCGGGGCAGGATTGAAATGCGGGTCTCCCTCGGTCCAGATTCAGCACTCTGGCTCCCGAAGGGGATGAGCACAATGTAAAGAGAGTGTAGATGTCCGAGGTGGGCGGCGCTTCCAAGACGGGCTGACCAAAATCATTCATTTTACCTATATACACATGCATATACATACACACACAGACACACACACACAGTCACACACACTCCCGCGCGCACAGCCGTGCATTCACAATTCCATCACAGTCTAGCTGGCGTCCTTTGGAACCCTAAGTATTCTATTCTCTGCCTTTACCAGCTCTCTCTGGAGGAGGGTCCAGGGCCTCCACGCTGCTTCCCCTGGCTCCAATCCAACTCCCTCATCTGACAAGAAAGAAAAGCGGTGCCCAGGGCATCCTCGGGGTAGCGAAGAGGAGGCAGCCAGGTGGTGCCTTGGGCCTGGAGTCAGGAAGACCAAAGTGCGAATCCCGCCTCAGACGCTTGCTAGCGTCTAACCTTGTTTACCTCAGTTTCCTCAGCTGTAATATGGGGATGTCAGCACCCTCCTCGTAGGGCTGCCGCGAGTATAACATGAGACCGTGTTTGTTAAGCTCATAGCACAAAGTAGATGCATAATAAATGGGCGCTCCCCTTCTCTCTCTACAGCTAATAAGAGGGTTAACCACCCGGGGTCTGAACCCAGATCTCAGATTCAATATTCAATGGTTATTCCATGAAGCCAAGCGAGTGAACCTCAACAATTCTTCTGCCTCCGGAGGACTCTTCAGCCTCTCTCTGGATTGTCTCCCCCCACTCCCAGCTCAGAATCCTCCTCTTCGGATTCTAAACCTGTCCCCTTCTTGCCTTCACCTCCACTGCCCTGTGTCCCTCTCCTCCAGATGCCCCTTGTCATTCATGTCCATCCACTGTGAAGGGAGAAGAGCTTTTCCCCCATGAGTTTTAAGGTCTGGGGGCCCTAGAGCCCCTCCCCCATCACTTTGGAGAGGGATCAGTTTTCCCTCTGCCTTGCCTAGCCCAGCTGAGAATTGGACCAAATGTTTCCCACAGCCTCTGCTTCATCCCCATCCCTGTGCTAAGGCTAACAATTACATCAGGGATCACATGTTTACCTTGGTTTGGAGCCACCTCAAATGGGTCAGAAATGATGCTGAGGGTATATGCCTGTCATTTCTGCTCTGGAGGAAAAATAATTTAACAGGTGGAATTCCACATTCCACAGTTTTACTACAGAAGAGCACTAAATGGTACTTTCTTGGTTGATGGAATCTGCACCAGCTTTCCAAAAGCCGAAGGGAGTTCTATTTATTTTCTGGGAGTCCTGGCAGTTCCAATATTTTGCTCCCAAGAAGGGGCAGAGTGATGCAGAAGGGCTGGCCTGCATTATCGGGACAAGATGTTACCTCCATTTCGAGACAGTGTGCTCACCGAGGACTCCCAGAATGGATCCAGACAACAAAAATGGAGGAAATGTATTCTATTTTAACAAGCAATTGGTCCAGACTTCATACAATATCATTTCAGTCTAGAATTTGCACTGCTTCTGCCAACAAAATCAAACAGAAACATTACATGACTTTCCCTCAGCTTTTCTACTTTCCTAAGAATGACTGGCTTGTTCCAAAGCTGTGCAGCAGCACAGGGGAGGGGGATTCAGGGAGCATGGGGCACAACAGCCTCTCCTTGCTATGTTCCTAAGCTTGGGGACTTTCAGGGCCAGGTCTATGCAGCCCCATCACAAGTGGGGTGGGCTGTGAGAACCAGGCCAGATAATCATCCTCATCCAAATCCTCTTTTCTCATCACAAAATGTCTTCAAAGGGCTATCTGGAAGACTTCCTCCACTTTCCACTTCCTTATGCTGCAGCCTCAGCTTAGATGTATCATTTGTACTGGATCTTACTGCAAATAATTAGAATTGGTCTGTAGCCAGAAAAAACTGGGTTCAAAATCCACCTGTGGAGCTTCCAAGCTGTATGACCCTGGAGAGGTCACATTAACTCTCTGAGACTCAGTCTTCCTGTGGCAAAATAGACTTAAAAGTATTACCTGCAGGTCAGATGAGACGATGGATGTGGACAGTTTGAGAGTGAGCATTTATTAAGTGCCTTTTGTGTGCCTCCAAGGAGACAAAGTAATGCTAAATCAAGCATTCTGTTGAAATCAATCTCACAATGACAGTAAAACAGAAAAGCTCACATCTATACAGTTCTTTAAAGTCTAAAGTGACATAATGAACCAACCTTTAGAACCCATATGTCCAGATTTCCCTTTTCCTCAATTATCAAGATAATAGAGAATTATGTTGTATTTTTAGTATTATTCCTAATAGTGAGAGCTTTTGTTGTTTGGTCATGTCTGATTCTTCATGGCCCCATTTGGGGTTTTCTTGGCAAGGATACTGGAGGGGTTTGCCATTTCCTTCTCTGGCTCATTTTGCAGATGAGGAAATTGAGGCAAACAGGGATTATAGGAGCTGCCCAGGGTCACACAACTAGTCAGTGTCTGAACTCAGGGAGAGGAGTCTTCCCAACTCCAGGACTAGTGCTCTATCCACTGCCCATTTAGCTGCCCCGTAAAGTGAGAGCCGGAAGGCACTGAAGATGACTTCATGTCCCTGAAGGACCCTTGGATATGACCTAGTACAACCTCTTCATTTTTACAGGGGAATAGACTGAAGCCCAGAGAGGGGAAGAGCATGCTCTGAGGTCACACAGCTGGCAGGTGCCAAGGCTGAGTGTCCCAGGCAGGGAGAAAGTGAAGTGCAATGGAAAGGGTGATTGGTGTGGAGCCTGATGACCTGGGGCAGTCTGGGTGCATCCCTCCATGTCTTCCTACCACAGAATCCTCATTTGTAGGGTGAGAGGGCCGTTCTCTGTTGTCTAAGGCACCTCCCGACTCTAGAAGGGGGAGCCCAGGTAAGGCCCTCTGAGGGGCAGGAATGCAAGCCAGTGGCTGGGTCGGTTTTGTTCAGTGAATGGGAAGGGTCTGGGCTGGCTGGACTATCAATGACTTGCAGTGGAATGATGGGAGAAAAGGCCCCCTAACTCATGTGGGACCTTGACGCCTGCTCCTTCCCCTTCCCAGGCTGTGGTTTCCCCCTCTACAAAGTTGGGAGGCTGGATAAAATGTTCCCAAAGACTTCTTCCACTTCTAATGTATGTGCATGTATGTATGTATTTAAAAAAATAACCCTCCCTGTGATTCAGTGTGCTAATCTGAAGTCACCACAAAGAAATTCTCAACAATTCCCAATGAGTCCGAGGAGACGCTCGTGCAGCAAACCAGAAATGTTCACCCAGACTGTGAGAAACGCCCAGAAATTGGGTCCAAATTATGAAAGAAAACATTATGGAGACCCAATGACAACTTTCCCAATGTGAGCAAGGGAATCTTTAAGCTTTCCAGCTCGGCTTGTTGGGTGGCAGCCAGTGGGGTCCAGCCCTGAGAGGAGAACTCAGACAGAAAGGCAAGAACTTTCTCTTCCCCATCAGAGTAATGCATTGGTGAGGAGGGGATGTCACTGGTCAGGGAGCCAGAAGGCTAATGGGCCACAGGGATAAGTTTATTAAGAGGGTTCCTCTTGACCTAGAGAGAGTGCAGTGCTAACAAAGAAGCCATGAGACCCCAAAGCAAGGACACCAGGCTGGGGTTGGACCAGCTTGAGCTGAGCCCCCGACTAGAGCTAACAGGCTAGGTGAGCTCAGGCCCAGCTTTGCAGTTCCCTGACCTGTACCACCTGGGTGAAGTAGGGTGAAGCTGGATGTTACGAGGCTGCCCATGTCCCTGACGTCAGGGAGGCCAAGGGGGATCCCTTGAGCTCAGTGAGTTACAGCCAATCATGCATCTACGTTGTCTAGAACCAACTCGGTGAGAGGGTAAGGGAGAAGATGGAGGAGACTGCTTAGGGAGGGGGAAACTGGACCAGACTGGAGCTGTGCAAAGCTCTCATTCTCCTCCAGTGTCTGTCCCTGCACAGGGATAGCCCTACAGAGAGATTGTCATTATCACCATGTATACCAGCTTTTTCTCAAAAACATTCTAGATAAAACTGAAAAAAGAACAGTGAATAAAGAAAGGCGGGACAGTATAGAGCTTCCAGAATCACTACAGAAAGCTCACTGAGATTCTCCCCCTTGGTGACCCAAAGGGCTACTGAGGAAGTTGGAACAACACCTGAGGAAGGGATCAGGGAAAAGCCACACAGTCAGAGCTGAGGTGCAGAGAAGTCCTTTCTGCAGGCAACCAAATGCTAAAGGCACTCGAGATGGTACATGAGGATGTCTCAGAGAAGGGAAGTCACTTGCTTGAAATATGACTAGGAGAGCAGCCTCCAGCTAGGCAGGTAGGGCTCCCCCAGGCAGCCTACACAGCAGTCTGCTGGAAGAGGGCCCCAGTGACAAGGTGTGGAGACAGCTAACTAAGGATCTCCTTTCTAGCACCTATCAAGGGCAGTGGAACAATGGAGCAATCTGCTGAGGACAGTTCTGTCCCATGTCTGTGCTTCCGTGGGTGCCAAGTAACAATCACCAGTGTGTAATGCAAGAACTGCCAGCAGAAGCACTAGAGCTGTAATCCGATCTCAGACACATACTACCTACGAGACTCTGGGGAAGATGTTTAACCATCCAGACTCACCTTCTTTGTCTGTAGATTGGGATAGTAACAGCTCCTACCTCCCAAGGTGATTGTGAGGGTGAAATGAGAGAATATCAGTGATTCGTTTTGCAAACCTTCAAGCACTGAATAAGTTCTAGCTACCACCACCACCACCACCACCACCACCACTACTACTACTACTACTACTACTATTACTACTACTACTACTACTACCACCACCACTACTACTATTACTACTACTACCACCACCAGTACTACTACTACTACCACCACCACCACCAGTACTACTACTACTACTTCTATTACTACTAGTAGTACTACTACTATTACTGTATTACTATTGCTGCTACTCCTACTATTATAGGAGTAGTATTGCTAGGCTAGATGCTTCTAGTAGGTCTACTGATCCTTCCCTCAAATTTCTAGAGAACCCTGAGAGGAGTGGGTAGTGTCTTTTTAATTGTAGGAACCCCTACCAGTGTGTTTCCACTCATGCTTGGCAAGTAGACCTAATTTGCCTTGAGCAAAGGATATTTACAAAGGTATAGTAAGATCTGTTGGTACAAGATGGCCCCCCAAAGTCTATGACACATTTTCTCCAATACATAGAGGCTCCAGCTTAGAGAGTAGATGTGGTAAAGGGTTAACCCACAACTCCTAAGGATTGGAATTTTTTTTTCTCTCCTGTTTGTTGGGGTCTCATGAAGTTCCTTCCAGGTGTGTTGGAGTTTTCTGCCAGGTAGCTGATAAAATCTTGAAGCCACCTTTCCTTGGGGTGTCTAGTTTCTCCCCATCTCCCAAGGCAAACACTACTGCTAGTGCCTACCCTTCTGGAGACAGACAAGGGCACCAACTTAAAAGTCCAGATCCTCTGAAGTTCACAAGCTCTTCCTCTAGAAAAGGTTTGGCAAACTGAGGCCAACGCTGGGGATTTTCTCTCTCCTCCCCCTCCAATAAACCCTTCTTAGGAACACTTCACTTTCCTCTCCATTGCCAGGGGCTTGGATCCTTGATGCCAGTTTCAAGGTTTTATACAGTTGATTGATTCTACAGAGTTGTTCAGACTGTGTTCACAACTCTAATTGGCTGATTAAAACAAGATGTGTTTTCACCTGAAAATGTATCAGGGCTGACTACAGTGTAGTGATTGAATGCTTGACACCGGTAGCCCTCTACCCTTATATAAGCACAGACTTATATGCAGACTGGAGAGCTCCTTGAGTCTGTCCACGTCTTGATGCTTCCATCTCTTCATCTATAAGAGGATGGGGTTGGGTTGGATGTCCTCTGCCAACCCTAGCTTTGTGGTCCTCCAACCCCAGCTACCAGCACCAGCTCCACAAGGCAAAGGTGACCAAGTCAGTGGAAGAATGTCATTCCCAACCTCTGGCCAGCCCGGGAAAACTAAGTCCTCCTTACAAAAATGGCTCTGCTTCAGGGTGCAAAGAAGGGTGGGAAGGAGGATGGGAGGATCCTAATCTTTGCCAGGAGGTTGATCCACAACCTAGGAAACAAAAGAAGGAGAACTATGGACAAGGTGGAGGAAAGGGATGGGTGTCAGGCTCGCCTTGCAGAGAGGAGAGGAACCCTGCCTTCCCATGCCTGGCAACATTCACAAAAGGTCAGTCATCAATAAGGAAAATCAACAATGAAGGAGGGAAAGCTCTCAATAAGGGGATTTTCGTGCCAGAGAGGTAAACAATTCAGATGAATCTAAAAGAGGGTTGGAAGAGACAGATGTGGGTACACAGGGAACTCCTCCTGACCAACTGAGATTTTGTAAAGACATATGTAGAAAATGACAATTATGGGGGGCTCATTTTTAAAAAGGACTTCGTGGTCCCAAGAGCAAGCCAACTCAGAATGAGCTCAAATTAGCTAAGTTTCTGAAGCAGAAGGAAAGAAGATGTTAGGCAGTATGGTGTAAAGTGAGATAAGCAAGGATGGCTGGGACCCGTGCATGGGACAGAGAAGGTGATGACAATGCAAGACTCATCTCTAAACAGAAGGAAGTGAGTGATATTATCTCAAGGGTGTATCTAGAGCCCGTAATGCAGCCACTCAACTCGTATGGCAATTCAGTTTTCTCTACCAAATGTTAGGGATAGAAAGAAAGGCAGAGGACAGCATTATGTCCTATTTACGAAGATCCCTCCCAGCTCTGATGTTCTCTGCTCTGGGTTCTATGGTCTAAGTTCTAAGGTCCCTCTCAGATCTGGCATTCTATAGTCTAGGTTCTAAGGTCCTCATAGATCTGACTTTCTTTGGTCCAAATTCTAAGGTCCCTCCCAGCTCTGGCATTCTCTGGTTCATGTCCCAGGTTCTTCTCAGCTCTGGCATTCTGTGTTCTATATGTCCAGGTATCTCTTCGCTCTGATATTCTCTGTTCTAAGGTCCCTCCCAGTTTTCACATTCTCTGGTCTATATTCCAGCTCTAGCATTCTCAGGTCCTATTCAGCTCTGGCATTCCACATTCTATGTTTTCAGGTATCTCCTAGCTCTGATGTTCCCTGTTCTAAGGCCCCTCCCAGTTCTAGCATTCTGTTTTCTATCTCCTAATGGCCCTTCCAGCCCAGAGTCACAGGGTCCCCCAAACGACCCTGTGCCCCAGCAGCCTCCACAGCCCAAGTAAACATATTTCATCAAGATGAGGTGTTTTTTGCAATTCTCACCTACTTAGAATGTTTTGAGATTTCAAGCTAACCCAAATGTAGCTCAGGTTCCCAGAAAGAACTGAAAGCACCCCACTCCTAATCTTAGACTGAACCTGTCCTCATTAGGTAAAGGGTTGATAAACGCCTAGTTCTGTGCCTTGGGGCAGCGGGGGCTGCTTCTGAGTGTTGGGATATTCTGCCTGAGGCAAAACTCAGACCTTGGACTCCCTGGCAAGCCCTGCATGTCCAACACTTTGATGCTCCCCAGATCACTGAGTCAGCCCCTTCCCCACTGGCCCAGAGCAAAACCTTATCTATGGTATTTGCAAAGCCTCAAAATTGGGCAAAGTTTTATGATAGGAATGGAAAATACTGCCCAATGCTGTCAAATTTCAAAAATGTGCCTGGCTCTTTGCTTTTCTAAGAATGTCTTTTGTGCTAAAAATAGACCTGACTTCCCTTGGAGAAATGTGTTTTTACTGGGAAAGAGCCCAGATCTAGAGTCAGGAGTCCTGGATTCAAATCCTAAGTCAGGACATTTACTATCTATGTGACACTGGACAAGTCACTTCCACTCTTTGGGTCTCCGTTTCCTCATCTGTAAAATGGGTACATTAAGGCCAAAACTATCTGCCTTACAGTGGAGTTAAAAGGAAAGCAACTGATACATATTAAAGCACAATTGGAATGCAAGTTGTTAGTATGCTTAGCAATGTAAATATTGGAAGGAAATCCAAAGGGATCACTTACTCACTAAGCCCTTACTATGTGCCAAGAACAGTGCTAAGGGGGAGGAGGGAGCCGTGGGGGAGATGAAGAAGAGAAAATAGTGTCCTTGTCCTCAGGCAGCTTCTGTTCTGATGGGGAGAGAACATGTCCATAGAGAGGGAAATACAAGAGATCTGAGGGAGCCTCAAAGGGAAAGACCCTCGGGGGTGAAAGAAAAAGCTCAGGGTTTCCTGTCAGGAAGAGGCGAGTTCAAGTGGGGCCTCAGACACCTCCTGGCTGTGTGATCCTGGAAGCCACAGCGATCTTTGCTTACCTCTGTTTCCCCATCTGTCAAATGTGGCTAATAATGGCACCTACCTCCCAGGGTCAAATGAGATCACGTTTAGAGAAGACCTAAACCAATGCCTGGCACACAGTAGGTGCTCAGTAAATGCATGCTTCCTTCCTCTCTAGCACCTGAGGGGAAGGGATTAGAAAGTGCTTTGGACAGAAGTCATTGAGAGAACCCTGGCTTCTCAGAGGTAGAGGTGAGGAGGGAGAACACCCCAAGGAAAAGGCACAGATCCTGGGGGATGAACTGGTGGGTATGAGGGACCACAAGAGCCAGTCTGGGTGGACTGCTGAGTGCAAGCAGGGGAGTGAAGGATCCTGAAGTCAGAAAAGCGGGGAGGGGGGGGAGGTAAAGGGGAAGGGCAGGGCTTCTGGTTTTTGGCCCTGGGGCTCCTTCATTAGGGGAGCAGCATGGATGAGCTTGTCCCTTCAGGAAATCCCTTTGGCGACCATATGAATTTCATGGGATAATAATAATAGGGACAATGACAGCAGCAGTTAACATTTATTTAGCACGTCATGGTTTGGAAAGCACCTTGTGTCTATTATCTTGTGAGCTGGACTTGAATGAGGAGAGACTCAAGGCAGAGTCATCTTTCAGCGGGCTACTGAAAGGGTCCACGCAGGAGGTGCTGAGGACCAGTACAGGGTGGGAGGCTGGGGAGAGAAGGGACGCATTCAAGAGTCGTTGGGAAGGTAGAACAGACAAACTATGACAACCGATTGTATTGGGATGTGGGGTGAGAGGGAGGAAAGAGTCACTGATAAGAGCAGCACAGACCAGCATTTACCAGGCACCAAAGCCATGGCCAGTAGTGTGCTGCATGCTGGGGACACAAAGACAACCAGACCAAGATCTTTGATCTTAAGGGACTCATTATCTTTTCTTTTTCTTCTTTAAAAATCATTTATTTCATTAAATATTTCCCAATTACATGTGAAAAATGTTAATAAATTTTGAATCCTAAATTCTTGCCTTACCCCCTGCCCATCCTCCCTCCTTGAGAAGCCAATCTGATATTGATTATACATGTGAAGTCATGCAAAAGCTATTTCCATATTAGCCAAGTCACAAAAGAAAGCACAAGCAAAACAATGAAAACAAACAACAACAACAACAAAAAAAGTTTACTTAAGTTCACTTCAATCTGTACTCTGAGCTCATCTGTTCTCTCTCTGGAAGTGGGCAGCAATTCTCATCATGAATCCTTTGGAACTGTCTTGGATCTTTGTCTTGGTCAGAGTCACTAAGTCTTTCACAGTTGATTATTGTTACAATGTTGCTGTCACTGTATACAATGTTTCCCTGGTTCTGTTCATTTCACTTTGCATCAGTTCATGTAAGTCTTCCTAGGCTTTTCTCGAAACTGTCCCCCTGGTTATTTCTTATAGCACAACAGTGTTTCATCACAATCAAATACCACAGTTTGAACAGCTATTCCCCAACTGATGGGCATCCCGTTAATTTACATTTCTTGGCCACCAAAAAAAAAGCTGATATGAATATTTTTGTGCATTTATTCTTTTTCCTTTTTATTTTATCTCTTTAGGATGCAGGCCTTGCACCAGGAGTAGCGGGTCAAATTGTATGCACAGTTGTACGGCCCTTTGGCTCTAGTTCCAAATTGTTCTCTAGAATGGCTGGAACAGTTCACAACTCCACCAACAGTGCATCAGTGTCCCAATTTTTCCACATTTGTCATCTCCCTTTGTGTCATATTAAACAATCTGATAGATATGAGGTGGTACCTCAGAGTCATTTTAATTCTCATTTCTCTAATCAATAATGATTTAGAGCATTTTTCACAACTATAGATACTTTTAATTTCTTCTGAAAGCTACCTATTCATATCTTTTGACCCAACAAAACTGAGTATAATCCCTCAAGGGAAAATGGATATTTAATGAAATAGAGGACTTTCAAACAATCCTAATGAAAAGACTAAAGGTGAACAGAAAATTTGACTTCCAAATGCAAGACTCAAGAGAAGCATAAAAAGATAAACAGGAAAGAGAAATCATAAGGGATTCAATAAGGTTAAATTGTTTACCTTTCTTTAGAGGAAGACGATGTGTGTGTATCTTCTAAAAACTTTAATATTAGGGCAGTTCGAAGGATTCTACACAGATGAAGGGGATGGGAGTGAGTCAGTTACAGTGTGATGATATTTTAAAAATGAGTAGGTGAGAAAGAAGGACGTCCTGGGAGAAGGAAAAAAGAGGAATAATTGGGAAAATTACCTCACACGAAAGAGGCGTACGTGGGAAATGTACAGTAACGGGAGAAATGGGGGGGGGGGACCTGAACCTTATTTACATCCAATTAGTTCAAAGAGGGAAATTATGTGTGTGTGTGTATCCAATTGGTAACAGAAATCTATCTTGCCCAACAAAGAAGGAGATGGAAGGGGGGAGGTGATAAAAAGGAGGGAAGATAAAAAAAGGAAGTGGTGAGAAGCAAAACAGAGTTTAGAGGCTGGACAGGATAAAGAGAAAGACAATGAAATGGACGAAAATAGGATGGAGGGAAATACCTAGCTAGTTAACTAGCTCCTACCTTCCTCTGTGCTCTTCTCTCTGCCTTAGAGGCCTTTCTGTACTGCTTGTCCAGCTGAAATCCTAGTGAATTCAATTAAGCCAATAATAAGCAAACCCCATGGATGAAGAGAGTGCTTGGTGAGTCAGGACAAAAGCAAAGCCATTCTGGCCTTGGAGAATTTCGTGTTCTCAGGCTTCTAGATGTAGAGTGAGAAGGTGCCTCATAGAAATCTGATCCAGCTCCCTTATTTCACAGATGAAGAAGCTGAAACCCAAGAAGAGAAGGGACCTGCCCGTTCTGCTGGACCCGGCTCCTCTAAGATCCCTCTCCAACCTAGCCCAGGGGAGAGGACCCCATAACACTCCCCCTGGGATCTAAGAGTCAGTGCAGAAGCTGTCTAAAGGGGGACCAGGCTGCAAGGGGAGGAAGCTGGAGGAGAGGGTCTGCTCAGCCTCTGGAATGTCTCCCAGCATCTGTGACTCTGTGATCTCACTTCGCTGCTCAAGGTTAAATCAGCCCAGCCCTCCAAACAATCCTTTGACATCAAGCCTAAAACTGGTCCTGCCACATCCGCCAACAGTGGCTGGTTTGATCTTCTGAGGTCAGGAAGATCAAGTCTTATGCCCTCTCCAAACGACAGCCCCTGAATGCTTGTAGACACCCATGACATCTCCCCGAGTCTTCTCTTCTCCAGGCTAAGCACCCCCATTCCCTGTCCTTGATCCTCATGGGAGCTGGGCTCAAGGACACTCTCCAACTTTCCTGTGCCCAGAACTGAGTAGAAGCTTCCAAACATTCTTTGACCAGGCCAAGAACAAGAGGACTATCACTGCCCTAGTCCTAAACACTGTGTCTCTCCTGATACAATTCAAGGTCCCATCCCTTGATCTGGCTTCATCCCTGAGCCTTTTTGAATTGGCCACCATCAAGGACCACCTGGAAGAGGGCGTTCATAGCATGACCTATTTAGTGGTGGCTATTGGCCAACGGTGAAATTCTACGGGTGTGGGCCGTGGGGCAGGGTGGCTCTGGTGTGCGAGGTCAGGCAGTGACATCTGACACATTCATCGTCTCCGGCTCCTGCTCCTGCTTCTTCCTACAGGTTTCCTTTTGCTGTTGGGATCCCAACCACACTCATTCGTGAAGAATCAAAGCTTAGGGCAGGACACATGGTGCTAAGTGTCTGGGAGCAATGCCATGCGTGATACACATCAGTCCAACATTCTCCATGATGACCAGACATGATTTATGGACCTTTCAGCAAGATATCCATCAAGGGCAGGGATTAGGAGCAGGAGGACCAGCACCAGTAGTGGATTGGTCAGGATGACTGGGGATGGTCTGCCCCTCTGTGGGCGCTGGAAGCAACCTTGTTGAAGAGCCAGCTCCTTGACCAGAATGTTGTGTGCAGGGTTTCCCATCGGGCCCCCATAGCCCATCTATGACAAAATTAATTCTTCTGAAGACAAGAAAAAAGAGTGGGGAGGTTTGGAAAGCCCATTAAAGAGGTGGCCCAGACACACACAGACAGGATCTGGGGGCTTCACGGAGGCATGGGGAGCATCAAAGGCTTGGGGGCTGGGTTTCTGGCCTCTTCATTGTAGACAAAGGAAATGCATCATTCATCATGCTGTATTGACAGCCAGGTTATTAAAATCCTAAGTTCTTTGGCTATTGAGAGAGAGAAAAGAGTTGTGAGGGGAACAGGAGAACCCAGGGGGCCTGGAATCTCTCCATGTGGTGGCTCAGTTCTGTCTGCACATGGGAGGAGGGGACCAGGCAGAAGCAAGGGGCAGAAAGTCACCTAAGTTGGTATCGCTTAAAGTCTAGAATGTCCACACTGGAAGGGCCCTTGGAACACAGGATAATGTCAGCGAGCCTTTAAGACTGAATCTGAGGCCTTGAGGACAGGCAAGAAGTGTCACCCAGGACACACACAAGTCTGAGACAGGACTGGAAGCCGAAGGTCCTGCTTCTTCCTGCAGAGACTTGTTCTCTGTCTCAGTGTCACCAGCGCAAGCAGTGGGCCCCTCTAGATGGGGATCTGAATGCTCCTCTCTGCGAGCAGCCTCCACCGGGGGACAGAGCCCTGAATGTGGAGGCAGGAAGACCTAAGTACAACCCCCCACCTCAGACACTTACAAGTGGTGTGACTTTGGAGAAGTCATCTAGCTCCTTTCAGTCTCCTCATTTTGTGAAAGGGATAGAAATGCCACCTACCTCCCCCACCGTCATGAGGCCCAGAGGAGGCCACACATGTGAAGCATTTTACAAGCATCACGGTATGTCCTTGTCACTGCTCTTAGTCTTATTTCTGTGTTCAGGTTGTCTTTCCCAGGAAGATGTGAGCACCATGAGGACAGAGACTAAGCCCCTTCCATCTAGTCCTCAGCACTCAGCACAGTACTTCCCTCTGAGGTGATTCCAAATTTCCCTCATGTGTGCATACTTACCTGGGCACACACATACATGCATGCAGCATGTTTGCCCACACTAGATTGTGCCAATGGGGACTGGGTTTTGACTTTTAACACCACCTATCCTCTAGTAGGGGCTTAATAAATACTTCTTGATCAATTGGCTGATACAATGGGAAGAGCGTCAGACCTCAGGTCAGAGACCTTGGCTTTGTCACTAGCATGTAACTTGGAATGATAACAGCCCCTCTGGGCCTCAGTCTCCTCACCTTTCAAATGAAGGTAGCCAACAAGAAGGCATCAGAGAGGGAAAGCCTTCCTGGCCCAAGACTCTGTCCAAGCACTGAGTTCTCTCCTCGCCCCATCCAAGTTATCTTGTGTCTTCTTTGTGACTCATACATACAGATGTAAATATTCATGCATGTGTGCGTACATGTATACACATGGACACATGCATGTGTGTGCATGCTGGCATGGAGGAGAAAATGGTAAACCTCTCCAGTATCTTTGCGAGGAAAACCCCAAATGGAGTCACAGAGAGTCAGTCAATGCTGAACAATAGACATAGGTATATGTATATATGTACATGTGAGTGCATGTCTGTAACATGGAGGTACATGTCAGCCACACATGACCATAATGTTGTTCCTGTCTAGCCCTCCATACAGTGCCTTGAGGTCTGCAGACCACTTGTCTTTTGGAAGCCCGTAAGCATGTTGTGGATCTTCTCGAGGAAGCTTCTTCACCTAGCACATAGTATGCAGTAAGAGACTAATAAATGTGGATGATCCTAGGAAGTGTTTGTTAAGTATGTATCATACACCAAGACCAATACTGGGTACCTTTGATTTCCACTGTTCACCCACTATCTGAACACAGAATCCCACTCAGTTAATCTATGCATGAGCATTTATTAATCACTTACTGTGTGCCAGGAACTATGACAAATATTGGGGGGAAGTTGTAAAACCGAAACTCTCCCTGCTCTCTAGGAATCTACATTGTAATGTACATGCATATGTGGCCACAACGCATACAAAACACTCATGGTAGTTTGAGTAAGGAGTGAAGGAGGAGGGGAGGAGGCATGTCAGGAAGGGTCTCATGTGGAAGCCAGAGCAGCAGTTGAGGCTTGAAGGAAATCAGGGATTCTAAAAGGTGTAGGGAGGAGAGCACATTCCAGGCATGAGGCACAGCCTGGCTAAAGGCACAGAGATGGTCAGTAAAAAGGGAGTATCTTGTTCTTGGAACAGCTAGGTGGCCAGTGTCACTGGATCACAGAGTGCATGGAGGGCAGGGGTAAGAAAACTAGAAAAGTGAGAGACATCCAGGGGCTTAAATGAGGAGCCTTAAAGGCCAAACACAGATTTTTATGTTTGATCCTGGAAATACTAAGGAGTCACTGGAGTTTATGGAGAAGGAAGAGGGAGAGACATGATCAGATGTGCTCTAGGAAGATTATTGGATGGATTGGAGTAGAGAGAAACTGAGGCAGGCAGACACCTCCAGAGGCTATTGCAGCTGGCCAGATGTGAGGTGATGAGGACCCGCACCCTGGACTTGGTTCTGGGAATGGACGTACATGAGAGAGGTTTCCAAGGTACAAATAGGTCTTGGCAATATATTGTATGTGGAGAGTAGGAATGGGTGAGAGAGTGAAGAGTTGAGGATGCCACCTGGCTTGTGAGCCTTGGAGACTGGCAGAAGATGGTGGTGTCCTTGGCAGGAATATGGTAAATTGGAAGGAGGAGGGCTTTGAGGAAAGACAATGAATTCAGGAAATGGGATGAGAACGTGGTTTGGGTTCAAATCTGCAGTTGAATCAATGGCTCTGGGCCTTGGAGGTCTTTGTTGGACCCTGAGGAGAAGGATCTGAGGCTGCAGAACTCCTGCAGTCATTACATCCACAGGTATAGATAGTGATAAGGACGACCAAGACTGTGGCTGCCCTTAGGCACCCCCATCATCACTGACTGCAAGCCAAAGGCTCACTTCTGGTCATCAGTCAGCTGATTCTTCTCCAGTGTTGGCTCCCATTACACTCCAAGGAGACCTCTCTGCTCCCATTACTATGTCCTGATCATGCCCTGAGTGTTCCCCATGGTACACTGCTCATACTGCACTGTTACCTCTCCCTTTCCTCACTCCTCTCCAAAGACATTATTAGTGTTACCTGAAAACTCAGCTAAGTCCTTTTCTGGATTCCCAGATCTTAGATTCTCCAATGGTCATTTTGATCCTCAATCCTGACCTGCTTCTCACTATTCTTTATTTTTTTGTGGCTTAACTCCCTAAGCATAAGACAATATTCCAGTTTATCCAACCTCCTACCTTCTACAAGAGCCTGACATTCATTCAATGTGTGAGACTGAACAGAGCCAGTCCCATCTCTAGTCTGAGACATGAGCTTGCCCCCTGAAGGCATTTCTTGTCTCTTCCTTGACTCCCTCCTGGGCTCACACCATATCTGGTGTCCAAAGCATGAGTGTCTCCAGCTCCAATATGATTCTCACTCCTCTCTCCAAAGCTTGCCTAACCCAAAGGCTGTGGCTGATCAAAGCACTCAGCTGGTCTCTGGCTTTAAAAATGGTCTTGACCATGTCCCTTGGCTTGAGTAGCAAACATTTCATTTTTTCTTTCCTTCTTAAAGATGATGTTTCATTGTATACTTTATGAAAGTGGCTTGGCAAGAAGCTCACTATGGGTGAGTAATGTCTCTTTCTCAACCCAAGACAAGGGCAGGGGTTGCCAGCACTGGAGGGGAGCTTTGTGGTAACCCAAGGCACAGCTCATACCCCCAGCACCCCCTCACCTGAGGGACGACACCTTCATTGTCATCTGCTCTTCACATCATTTCCAAATTCCTCTTCTCTCCAAGGAATGTTCTTATGTGTGTGTGTGTGTAAATGTTTAAACAATGAACCAAAGAAATGCCCAGAGAGACTACAGTGACTCATGTTATCCCTTAGAGAAAGATCACTTCTTTATTATTAAATTTCCCCTTCCCCATCAAAGCAGGTGCTCTCATTCTTTGGTGTGGAGAGTCAAATCACCCTGGGGAACAAGGTCAGTAATCACATCAGTTCAACTAATGGGAAGAAGGCAGGGAGACAGAGTATCTCTGACATGGGCCACAGCCAGAACAAAGGTATGGAGGTGGGAAATGGAATGCCATTTTAGAAGAATTGCAAGGAAAGCAATGGCCGAGAGGCATTGCTGGTAGAGTAGAAAGAGAACTAGTCCTAGAGTCAGGAAGACCTGTTTGAATCCTCTCAGACACTCCCTAGCTGTGTAACCCTGGTCAAATCCCTTAACCTCTCTGAAACTTCAGTTTTCTCAACTGTAGAAATCAGAATAATCATAGCAGCTAACTTTACATGGTTGTTGGGGGAAAATCAAATGGGATAATGACATCTGTAAAGTGCTTTGCCAGCCTAAAAGTGCCATATGAAAGTCAGCTACCAACATCATTAATTACTACTGCTAATAGTAAGAGTGGTAATACCACCAACACTGCTTGGTTGCAAGGAAGAGAGGGCTAGAGTTATCTAACAATAAGATCATCTCACACCCTCCTGGGAGATCCCAGCAGGTCTAGGATGGGAAGGAGCTGGGCCCAGATGTTGTACTCAGACAAGTAAATAGAAGCATTTAAGAACCTCTGTACACATTGGCCTTTGAGGTCTCTTCACATTCTGATATTCTCAGAGACTCTTGATAACTTGGAGGCTCAGGAACAATTTCCTGAAAGAGGCAGCCCCTGAGCTGAGGCTTGAAGGAAGGATAGTCTCTGTCAGGTGGTGTTGAGGAGAGAACTATGCATTCTTGGCGTGGAGGTCCACAGAGGTGGGAGGTACAATTCGCAAAACAGCTCATTGTGCTGTCTGCAACACACAGTTCATGAAGGGAAGCAAAAATAAAAGCAGACAGGAAAGAAGCAGAATCCCCAAATATGAAGGGCCTTCAACACCAGGCTGAGGAGTGGGTGCTATTCTGTAGGCACCCGCGCATGACTAAAGGATCCCACACCCCTTTTACTAGTGTTTCCTTTTTTTCCAACTATATGTAAAAATGATCTTTGGTATTCATTTTTACAAAGCTTTGAGTTCCAAATGTTTCTCCCTTCCCTCTCCTCCTCTCTTCCTAAAATGGTCAGCATTTTGATAAAGGCTTTTGAGCTGGGCTGTAGCACAGGCAGACCTGTGCCTTAGGAATAGCAGTTGGGTGGGGACGGCCAAGTGTGGGAAGAGACTAGAGGCCGGGAGATTGAGCAGCAGGCTGTTTCAATAGTCCAGGCCATAGATGATGACAGCTTGCACCAGGGTGGTGTCAGTGGCAGGGGCAGGGAAGGAGAAGTAGCCAGAGATCTTGAGAAAGTAGAACTGGCAGGTCTGGGAGAAAATCCCCAAGCCATTTGTTACCAGCATCCGTATGGAGGACTGCCTTAGCATACATGTAGAATGATGCATCTGTAGGGATTTTACGTGCAAGGGAAAGCAATTGTTTTCAGTGACCTTTTCTCCCAATATTACTAACACCTAGAATTCTTGTCTACACCTTTAGTAACTTCCTTTCTTTCAGATACTTTGTGATTCAATCCGACAGCTTCCTTACCATTGTGTCACCTCTGGCAGGGCTCCTCTGTGTACCTCAGGTCTGGTACTGCTGTTTTCCTGGGCTAGCAACATTTCTACCTCACACATATGGAATTGTCATGTTAAACTCCAAGTGTGTCAGCTCTCCTGTCCTTGATTTAAAAAAAAATGTGTTATAAAAGTTTTGTTCTGTTTTTCCTGGCAGATCTTTTCCATCTTTCTTCAGCTTCTTGTCCTATTTTCATTGTCATCTTTAAATGCCCTCAAGATGACAGCTTTAGTGGGGTCTCTCATGAAGTTTGCTTTAACCTCATTTTATCCTCCATCGCTTCTCTGTTTTATGAGGCAAGACTGTCTTCCATCCTCTTCCTCCATAAGGTTTTCACAAACCTGTTTATATTTTAAGCCAGTGTTATGCTTGGCAGATGTGTCTCTCTGCTTGGGAAATAAGCCACATGTTTGCTGACTAAGACACTTTTTTGGTTGAGTACATAATTAAACTAAAGGAAGAAAACCTCTGGAACACTGAAAATGTCCTTTGATGACCCAAAATTCCTCCCCCTCCCAAAAGGTCCGTCTTTTTGACACCAACATACTGTGGGCATGGCATGCTCATGAGTCACATATCTCTAGCTTCTAAGATGAATTTAAACTGAACAGCAGAAAGCCGCAGAAAGCTGGGATTAGCCTATTGGGCTAACTATGACCAGATTAACATCTAACAAATACGGAACTTGGAAAAGCGCTACAGGAAAGGATAGGGTTGATTTGTAAGTTTCTGGAGGGCAAAGACTCGCCTCTTTTTGTAACCTCAGTGCTTCACATAGTAGGCACTTAATAAGTGGATGATTAATTATAAAATTTTTTCATGAAAATTAAGGTGTATGATCGAATGGCAAGAGTTCAAGATAATCCTCTGGTAGGGTGTGCACATTCCTGGTCCCCCTGAAACATCAAGAAAAAGTAAGAATAGAGCCCAGCATGTTGGGTGGGCTCCCCCTAGTGAAATTATGGGGAGGGGCGGGGGGGGGCATGAACAATACTCTAGCAGGATGAACAGGAAGAGACAGGCTGTGGTCTGCACCAGTAGAAGAAACATTCATAATAATGAGGTCAACCATTCATTTTGAGTGAGTATTTTCAGGTGAAGAGGGAGCCATCTTGAGAAGGCTGGTATCCATCCCCAGAAGGTCCTGTGTTTGGCCAAGGTCTTGTGTGCAAGGTCCTAATTGAAGGGCCAACCCCAATTGCAGCCCACCCTGGACCCTCAGCCAGCATTCACGGGGCCATTTTGTCATTGAATCAAGTTTTTTGGTGTGGCTTTTTCCCCTCTAGGGAAAACAACTACAGACTTGAGCCTCTCGCAACATCATCCTCATGCCAAGACACTTGAGTTTCTGATGGCCTCGCTGCCTTTGTTGTCATTCTTTCTGACTCTATACTCAGTATCAGGGATATGGTTTTACCAGTGAAAGCTCTCCATCCAAAAGTAAAATTCAAAAATTCTTCAAGACTCTGGAGACGGCCATTGAGAAATAAAATAAAATCCATCTTCCATTGGCCAACTTCCATTCCATAGATCTGTACACCTAGCTAATTGTTCCTTGGGACTTTGGGACCAAACTAGGCTCATAATTATATCCATCTTGACATGTGCTTCATTTGCAGGGCTTGAGAAAGCCCAGCATTACCTGTACCTTAGAAGGAAGTACCAAAGAAACTCATTGATAGAGGACAGAGCCATAATAGGGCCCACAGCCCTGCTATTTAAGGCCTATCAGTGCCAGTCTCTGCCCGTGGGGGAGAGGGGAGTGCTGGTGAGACTGGAAGAATGGGCAACCCAATTTCAGAAAGAGATGGGACAATATCAGTTTAGAATATTTCCAAAGAAGGTAGCACACACAATTATTTTACTGAGAAGAGATTGTCAGTGTTACCAGATTTTTAAAAAAATGTCTCAAATCCTAACCAGAACTGCCAGTAGAATTGGAAGGGCGTAACTCTGCTGGGGAATATCAGTTGATTGCTGATCAATAATATTCAGAATTCACCTACTGTATGCCAATCACTGTGCTGGAGTTGGGGATACAAAGGCCACAATGCCAATCCTCGCCAATGAGGAGCTTATATTCTCCCTGGGGAAGTGACCAGTACACATAACATTATTTATAAAAATACAGACAGAATAAATAGACATCAGCAATCTAAGGTTCATCTGGTTGCAATTTTCAACTGAAATTTTATAAATTTCAAATCAGAGGTTCAGTAGCAAGTGCCAGATTTAGAACTCAAGGACCTGGGTTAGAATCCTGGAGAATCCACACACCACTTCTCCCTCAAGCAAGCAACTTCCTTTCTCTGGGCCTCAGTTCCGGTACCTGCAAAAGAAAGGAATTGAAGTCGATGGCTCTGTGGGTCCCTTCCTGCTTTAAAGTTCTGACCCTACAGATGTGCACATGCCATTCTCCCACTTTTGTTATAAGTATGGCCTTCCAACACATTCCAGCTGCAGACAAAACCCAACAGACGCCCATCCCATTCCACAGTGAGGGAGCCAAGAAATCCAAGCTGACTTTTTGTCAAATCCCACTCAGAGAAAAAGCTCCGAAGAGAGACACAAGGGAAATTTCATACCTCACAGATTCAGAACCAATTTTTCAATTGCTCATAACTCTGTTACCTAATCCTTCTTTCCAAAGCTGATTAGCAGACAATTGCTTGGGGAAGACTAGACACATGGAACGTTTCAATATATAAAACTCATTTGTTTTATGAGTACTTGTTGCCCAGAAAGGTCTTGAATTTCTTTGAAAATAGCTACAATGATATATTTCCTCTTTTCAGGGTCCTCCAAGCTCATTCCAACAGCAATCCTAGGTGTCTAGTGTATAGAGAAAAGGCAAAGTGTCCTGAGTTACTAAAGACATTCATGTTTGATTCACAGGGAGGGAAAAATGAGGCCTGAGCCTGGATTGCTTGGAAATCTCTCCTGCCCTTTGTATCTACCTGATAGATGAGAATTGCCCATCATTTTTGACCCTCCTTATGAATGTGGCAAAAGTGATGGTTAGGCGAAAGAGTTTGGGCTTTGGGGTCGAAGGATCCAGGCTTAATCTCCAGATCTCCTATGTATTTTTGTGCCTGGAAGCTTGAAGCAGCTTCAAAGCTCAGCATGAGCAATCACTAACATGATGCACCAGCCAAAATCCCTAATGAATCTTGGGCTGCCTTGAGAGGCCCAGAGAATGAGAAAAAGGAAGAAGAAATCATCCCTCAGTCCTCTGCCCTGCCCAGCCCCCAGCTGGAGCTCTGAGCACCTTGGCTCAAAGGTGGCACTGATGGGCTGAAGAGCGTCCAGTGGAGGACAGCCAGCATGGGATGGACCTGGAACTCATGGCCCAGAAAGAGTTAAGGAGCGAATTGATGAAATAGCAGTCATTGATTGCTTATTATGTGTCAGGCTCTAAGCTAAGAGGTTTGGCTACAAATCCAAAGAGCAAAGGAGAGCCCCTGGAAAAGAGTGCGTACTCTAAGCAGACAAGGCAGAAAACAGACAAGTATATGCATGGATGCTAAATTAATGTGCGTAGATGTGTGTCCAGGTAGAAGCCTCAAGAACTCCTCAATTGAAGATCTAGTCCCTAGAACAAAAATGTCAGAGTGACCCTCAACCCTTGCTCTCCTCAGAAAGCTGGGGGGCCGACAGGTGTAGCCTTCTGAGTCCAAGTTCTACAGAACAAATCCTTTTATGAAAGAGGTTTGTTCTCTGACATTTGGATTCAGTCAAAAGGCCGCACTTGAAGACCTAGAGGGCCGCTGGTTCCCCAGCCCTAGAGCCACTCCCTTAGTTTACACATAGGAGAACTGAGTCCTAGAGAAGGCGAATGACCTGTCTAAGGTCACATAGCCTGCTAGTTAAGAGGCAGGGCCGAGCAGGAACACAGTTCTCTGAGTAACCATGACTACAACACTGGGCCTGGTTTCCCTTCCTGTCTCTGACATGTCACAGCCGTGTGTCTGTGACACAAGAACTGACCCGGCCTCACGAGGCTGGTGTGAGGATCAGGGGAATAAGGTGACACTGAGGAAGTGATGGAAGATCCCGACTTCCTCTTCCCACTCCAGCATCAGGACCATTTTACATATGGGGAAACTGAGGCAAATAGGGTGAAGTGACTGGCCCAGGGTCACACATCCAGTAAGTGTGGATCTGAACTCAGGAAAAAGAGTCTTCCTGCCTCCAGGCCCAGCACTTTATCTACCCTGCCACCTAGCTGTCCCCTCTACAACACAGAATGTTAATTTGTGGTTTCAGCATGCAGCATATCAGACACCCAAAAGATCCATTTCCATTTGGGCATTGACAGTTTGTTTGCCATTTCAATACAAATCATGGTACTGATCCAATAATAAAAACTAAAAAAAAATGTCATACCTAAAGAGATGACGTAAAAATGCCACTCTTGTGACCTAATCTGGCCTCCCATTCTACAGTGAAGAGAAGAGAAGGGGTCCTCCCAAGATCCCACCCCTAGCGAGAGCAGAACCAGGCCCAGAATCCAGGTCAAGGGACTGAAGGGGCCTGAGGAGCCTCCAGCCCAGCAGACTCACTTTACAGGTGAGGACACTGATTTCCCTGAGCTCCCACAGCCGAGTCAGAAAGAGGGTTTGAACTGGGGTCCTCATGATTCCAGAAGCAGCAATGTCTCCACTGACCCATACTATGGCTCTGTGAAGTCATGTATACACACATAGACACGCATGTGCATGTAGCTGTGTGTGTCTGTATAGATAGATGAGTGTGCATGCACTCGCACAAAACAATTCTGAGAAGGAGAGAGTTCATCCAGCTAATAGACTGCCTTGTAGAACAATTTACTGGGGCGGGGGGGTGTCTCAAGTCACTGAGCCCAGGCCCTGGAATCCATGCATGCCCGTGCACGGCTGCTAAGGAGGAGTCAGTCCCTACTGAGAAGTGAGGGACCACTGAGCAGCCCAGCCTAACAGGCTGTTTTTCCAGGTCAGACAACCAGGAATGCTGACAGTCAGCGCTTCTCCCCTAGAAATGTGTTTGCTGGTTCTCTGATGGTAAAACCAACTACAGGAAGTTTGGAGGATTTTGAAATAGTGTCTTTTCAATGACCTCAGGACCAACAAAGATGAGAAGAAAGGGTTTTTACAGCTCATAATTGGCTCCTTCCCTCCCTCCCTCATCCCAGGCTTCCACATGGCCTGGGGCTACCCTGGGATGTTGGAGGCCAAGCTCAGCATGACCCTAATGACTCCCAGAGCTGCTACTGAGAGAAGGAGAATGGAGGAGCTCTTGTGTGTGAAGAGGGATCTGCCCCTGTGGGGCCAATCCCAAGGTCTGGGCAGAAAGGGGAACTAAGCTGAGCCTCAGAGCCCCACTCACAAGATGGCCTCACCTTACTCAACTCTAACTGACTGGCATTTTCTCACCATGAAAAGATATTACAGTGGGGAGGAGGGAATGAAAAGGGACCTTATATAAGGTGCTCAAGCAGGGGGAGGTGAATAAAGATCCAATGCCCACTAGAAAGACACCCATCCCAAACATGTCTCAGAATCTCCAAGCTGGAAGGGATTTAGGCAAGACATCCTCTTCAAGCTGTGGCATCACCACCAAAGGTATGGCCAGCTTCCTCAAAAATGTCTTCAGTAAAGGAGAAGCCCTCAGCCCCAGGCAGCCTGAACCCTCATGGCAGGGGAGTTTCTCTTGACTTTCAGCTTTCATTTGCCTCTCTCTGCCTTCCCCCCACTGCTCCTGGCTCTCCCCTCTGACAACAGGGTTCATGTTTCTTCCAACCCTTCTGAGACTGGAAGATTCCTAGCTTGAGAGTTATGGTGTCCTGAGCTATATCTTCACCAAGCTAGCCTTGGTTCCCTCAGCTCACTCAGGTTAGGCATCATCTTCAGGGCCTCTACTATCCTTCTTGCCCTTTTCTGAGTGGTCCCCAGATTATCAATGTGCTTCCTGAATTGTGGTGTGACCAAGATGGAAACCAGCCTTCCAACTGGGGTCTGTCTAGAGCAGAGGACACTGGGAGTCTTATCTGTCAAGTCTTTCTAAGTACAGACTATGATAATTCAGCAGTTTGGAAACGTGGGCTTTAAGCTGTATGCCGCTGATGGGGATTCCAGCTTCTTTACCCTTCAAAAGATATCGTTGAAAGTGCCCATGGTTGGAGTTCTCCCTAAAGCCAGGCTTTTGAGGAGCCCTTCTGACCATGGCTGGCTAGTCTGGGCCACAGGAAGTATCCCCATTGGTCAGTCTGCAGACCAAACTCAAAGCCTTATCCGCTGGGTCCAGTCTTTTAGATCTGGGGCTCCTACAGCATGGTCTTCAAGAGCCTGGCTCTTCTTCCATTCACGATGAAGCCTCAGAGAAAGATGTCGGAGCCAGACTCTTGAAAAACTCAACACTAGGTCTTAGCTTTAAGTTAAGCAATAGGGTAGGTTCTATTGTCACTGGCATGAATTCACACATGCGGCGCGCGCGCGCACACACACACACACACACACACCAATTAAGATCAAAGATCGTTAATAAGCTCTCATATGAGAGGCCAGCACTATCCAAGTTGTCTCTCATAGTTGGTCTGCCAACATCCTTCTTTTGGGGGGGGGGAGGGAAGGGTCAAGGATGCATCCCACGTCAATCCCCTTCTAACTGTAGAAATAATAACAATAACTCACTTGTCAAGGATTTCAAAGGGGAGATCCCTGTCCAGGAATGGGCTGGATTCGATGTTTCTAAGGTTCTTTCCAACTCTGGGATTTGGGGATCACCCTTTTGTGGCTCTTTAAGGGATCCATTTATTCTAACACATGGAAAGGAGACAGTTCTCCTGAGTTCTCAGGTCACTTCCCCTTTTCTCTGATGAAGAAATTAAGGCGTGCAGAATTGGATTAAATGGTACTGAATTGAATTGAACTGAATTTTGAGTTGGTAGAGTCAGTTCTACTGTAAAGATGAAGGGGTTGGACCAGAGGTCCCTCTCTGCTCCAAACCCCTAATGCCGTGGTCCTCTTCAGACTCTGCCACTGCTCAGACTTCAGAATCAGTGACCTGTAAGGGGCCTCAGCCATCTCTAGCCCACCCCATACCCCAAAGGGTCACCAAACTAAGAAGCAATAACCCAGCTGATTTTCAAAACATTCCAACAAGGGAGACTTCCCCCAACCTCCCAGGGCAACTCATTCCACCTGGTGGAAGC
This sequence comes from Pseudocheirus occidentalis, assembly GCA_028646575.1. Taxonomy (NCBI): domain Eukaryota; kingdom Metazoa; phylum Chordata; class Mammalia; order Diprotodontia; family Pseudocheiridae; genus Pseudocheirus; species Pseudocheirus occidentalis. Next base: position 322,906,804 of record CM053595.1, read on the forward strand.
TTGGACTGTTCCAAAGACTGCCCCTTCTCCACTACTCTTACGTTTGCCCTCCATGGCCCAGCACACACTCTCTGGGCACCTCCCTCCCTCCTCCAGCTTCCTTTAACCATATGGAAGATGGCTCTTGCTGGTCAGTGGCCCACCTCCCAGCCACCGTTGTGGGTTGCTGCCCTGCTCTGCGCCTGAGCTCTGTCTTTGCTGGGGCTGCCGCTGGGGCTGGGTCCAGAGGCCAGATGAGCAGGAGGCAGCGCAGAGGCTGCTGGGAGCTCGGCCCCACCGCTCCTGGTCCCTCTCCCCCAAGTTCTTCATTAAACAGGTTCTATTTAAGTAATCAGCGTGAACTCCTGTTGTATTTTTGCAACTGGTATCATATTTGTGGAGCCAAACCTGGGGCCCTTTGATACCAAACCCGGTGTGTTGTTACGGTTGGCACGGGTGGTGGGCCGATCGGCCTCTCTGCCATCCCTGCTGCCCCTTGCCCCCTGGCCCCGCCAGCCAGGGAGGAGGGCCGCTCTCTTCATGCCTTCCTGCTCCCCTTCTCAGGGAACGGTGTGGGATTTCAACAGCGTGAAACCCGATCTCAAAGTGTCTGTGGGACCAGAAGTTTTCAGAGAAAACATTTCTTAGCCGTCCTGTTTGCCGCCCCTCCAGCCGGCCCGATTAGACTTGATGGGAATTGGAGAACACTGTCGCCAGGCCCTGCAGCGGGAATGGCAAACGGGGCCCAAAGCAAATAAACGGCTGAGGCTGGAGAGTGTGGCCAGCCCCCAGACGACCTCCTGGCCCCTGACCTTCTCCTCTCCTGGCCCAGCTGGCCAGGGGAGCAGGCAGGGGGTCCCAGGCTAATCCTGTGGGGTTGGGCTTCCCAGCAGCAAGCACTAGAGAGCCATTCATCAGGGCAAGTCTCCAAACGGGAGGAGAATAAATAAACGAGGGCGGGAACATCCCAAGCCATTGGGCCCCGATAAGGCAGCCGGCCAGGTGTCACGCTGGGGGGGGTGAGGGGGGGAGGGGCCATCCATCTTGCTCAGTTTCTCAGAGGAAATGTGATGACTTTTCTCACATCCATCTCCCAAACTCTCAGCCAGGAGGTGGGGGAAGGGGGGAAGTCACTGTGCTCAGGGCAGGCTTGGGGAAGCAGGCCTTGGAAAATGAGGTGGGGCCAGGGGATGTGGAAGACCAGCGTCTCAGGAGAGCTCTGGATGGGTGCAAGAGGGGTGCCCCCCACACCCATTTTGCCTCTATGTCATAGCTTATGAAAAAAAGCCCTTCCCAGTACCAAGTCATTGTGTGAGAGCTTTCAGGCTTCCAGACAGGTGGTAAGCCCAAGCTGAAAGGAGCAGGTATTTGTGGTTGATATGGCACTCCCTGAATGATCATCCCCTCCCTTTGAGAGGGTCAGGCGGGCAGAATGTTGCTGCAGCTAAAAGGAGAAAGTTTCTGACTGACCCTCACCCTCAGCCATCAGGGGTTCCAATGAAGAGCAGGTCACCTTGGAAGCTCAGGGGCTGCTTTCTTGTGGCCAATAGCAGGGTGGCGACACAAGGAGAATGAGATTCTGCCAGGGGAGTTTGTGCCGAGGAGCCTGACTGATCGTTCCCCTCGGCATCTCCTCTCTGGAGCACATGATCTAACATTAGGCCGAGAGGGTGTGGCCAGACTTAGACTTTGAGACCTCCTGGACTAGAGACTTCTGGAGATACTAGATCCAATGAAAGGAACTGGCTGGTGCTGGGGAAAGGTTTTTCCATCAAAGATACTGTCACCAGAGAGAGAATTAGCTGAGCCTGGCTGCTCAGGAGCCTTACAGGATTGGTTCCCGTGCATAGGACAGAGAGGAAGTGAAACAGGGGGTGCTTCATTTGAAATCCCCCAAACTATCTTATGCTCTGGTGAGATTTAGGTATCAGCCTCCCAGCCAGTTGGCATAGTTGGCTTAAATTAGGTTAATTGATTCTATTTTGCCATTCTGTAAATGCACAGTGCCCATCTCTGATGTTTCACATCTGTGTGTGTCTCTACGTGTGAGTGGATGGGTGTCATTGGGAGGATACATGTCTGGCCCCATCTGACTATATTTTCTACTATCTGGGTACCACTAGGGCTTTTCTACTCTCCCTTCAGATGATGCCCTAAACCCAGGCTTTAAACAATGTCTCCTTAAGGGACAGAGATTGGGATTTAATGAGATGAAGGGTGTGAGAGCAGGGAACCTAAACTGTACCCCCTTTGGACACCAGCTCTCTCAGGACTGAACCTGGTGTACACACCATGCCTCAGTGGAAATCATGGGGCCCCTTAGTGGGAAAAGTACTGTTGTAATACTGCAGTCGGTGTGGGTCCAGCAGAGGTCAATCAGGGTTAGACTGGTACCCTCTCCCAGCAGACATGTGGCCGCTCGGAAGTAGCCAGCTTCTCTGAGACTAAGGACTAAAGCCCCAGCAAAGATGGACATCTTCCCTCAGTCCTTTCTGCATCCACTTGGACTGAAGTGAGATCATGTACTCCAGAGAGGAGATGCAGAGGGGAAGGGTCAATCAGAGACCCTGGCACAAACTCCCCAGGAAGAATCCCATTCTCTTCCTGCCCCCACCCTGCTAGCTGCTGCAGGAAAGCAGCCCCCAGTTCTGTTTGCAAACCAGGCTACTGTATATATCTGCTCATAAAGCATCTAATTCAGGTAGCAAACCAATGTGTATATGGTGTTGCTCCTGTCGAGCCATCATTCAATGAGCATTTTCCTAGTCTGTACAAGCCCAGAACAAGGCTAAGCCCTGAGATCCCAAAACCAAGAATAAAGCAGCCCCTCCTTGCAAAGAGCCTGTATTCTTTCATGATCATGGCCCACCTCCCCTCCAAGTCAAGGCAGCAAGCGTGCTGATTTCTAGGAACGTAGCCCCAGCCAGGCAAGTTAGGGAATGTGTCTGCAGGGTACTGTGGGGAGAGTGCTGGCCTCATTGGTAAAACGGGTGCGCCCAGAGCCGGAGGACATCTGAGCAATGGTCTAAGCGAACGTGGAAGAATTAGAATTGGAACCCAAGCCTTCTGTCTCCAAATCCAGTCCTCCCGGACATCCAATAGAAGCTCAATGAGGACAGACTTGTTTCTCCTTCGCCTCTGTGTCTCCAGCACATGACAAACCCAGCAGCAGGCACACAGTCGGTGCTTACTGCAAGCTGGTCAAATTGAAGCCCTTTGAGCTGCACTGGATTTCCACTGGTTGTTCTGAGGGGAGCCCAATTCCAAAGCTATCTGGGGCACTTTGAAGCCATTGCTACACTTCTTCATCTGTAAGATGGATGACCAGTACTTGTACTCCCCGCCTCCTGAGGCAGCTAGGAAGAAAGAGCTTCATAAACCCCCCAATGACGTCAGGGCACTTGTCAGCATGGCTGAAGATGGTCCAGGTCTCTGCCCATGCTGCGCCTTGGAGCTGGGGAGGCTGCAGGGAGAAGACTTTCCCTGGGGGAAGTAATGGTGAAATCTCAGGAGATGCTCCTGCTGAGCCTGCCACATTCCCCCAACAGGATTCTTCTCTTCCCCCCCCCATCCCCTGGTGGGAACAATGAGGACTTTCTCTTCATCCTCTTCCTTCAACCTACCCTCTCTCCAAAAAAGGCAGCCCCAGTAAAATGTTTGGAGAGTCAACAGGCTGCCCTGGCTGAGCCCTGGGGCCTGCGCCCATCTCTCCCCTAGGTCCTCATTGGCCCAGGCCTCTCTGCAGAAGATGGGCTCAAATCACTCTCACCTCCTGACCCCTCTTAAATAGCTCTACGGCAAGTCACAAATAAATACCCCTTAATCAGTTGGATTTGTTTGATGGCCAAAATATTTGTGGGGAAAGAAAAGGGAGCCGGGATGAGTCACTTAATCTGTAATTACCAAGTGGGGCTTCTTTCCAAATACCTTTATGGATGGATCCTGCAGTGAGGGCTGGGCAAGGCCACAGATCTGAGCTAAAGGGGTTGGGGTGGGGGTGGAGAGAGAGTTAGCCATATGTGCATAGGGGTGGAGGTGAAGAGAGAGCCCCCAGATTGCATGGGGTGGGGGTACAGAGAGAGCTCTCAGATGTGCATGGGGATGGGGTGCAGAGAGCCCCCCAGATGTGCATGAGGTAGGGGTGCAGAGAGAGCCTCCCAGATGTTCATGGTGGGGTTATGGATGGAGGACAAGACAAATTTTCTTGTAATCTTAAAACCATAGAAGGAACTTCCAAATCATCCATTTACTCATAGCCTAATATATCCTCATTTTGCACATGAAGCAACTAAGATTCAGGGAGAATAATTAACTCATTCAGTATTCCACTTGTGGAAAGAGACAAAAGCAGCTTTTGAACCCGGGTCCTGTGATTGAGAGTTAGGTCATTTCCTGAGAGTGTTGGGCAGGAAGAGACTCTCGGAGCTGCTTAGTCTTTTGCCTTCATACTAACAATATCCAGTGTTTATGTTACTCTTTGAGGTTTGTAAGGCACTTTATTCATATGGTCTCGTCAGCCCCGTCCACAACCCTTGGGAAGTAGGCAGTATTTCCATTTTACAGATGAGGAAGCTGAGGCAGGCAGAGGTAAAGTCACTTGCCCAAGATTCCGCAAACCATAAATTTCTGAGGCAGGATTCAGATTTAAGTCTTTCCTGGCACAAATCCAGACTTTGTTTAGACCATGTACCATCTAGCTGGCTTTGTTTTCAGAGCCAGAAACAGGCTCAGATAAGACAGAAGACATGCTCAGGGTCTCCAAGCTGGTCAGTGGCAAAGCCAGCTCTCTGAGCCAACTCTTGTCCCTCTGTGCTGCCCCCTCAGCTGGCCTTAAACCCTGTCTGGTTCTACATGAACTTGACCTTTGCACAGTATTAAAATTATAATAGAAAGCATCAAGCACCTGTGGAACCAGACTAAGGATTTGGAGTCCAATGACCCAGATCCAAATCTGGGCTCTTCCAGTCCCTTGAATTCCCATTGGTCAAGTGAGGGGGTAGGTCTGGGGGCTCCAAGGTCCTTCCAGCTCCAGAGGGCTAGGCTTTCTCACTCACTTTGAGTGACTTCAGGGCCACGGTCTCAGCCATCCCAAAGGTTTGGAGTGCTCTCCCTCCTCACAGCTCTTAACAGCTCTGGGTTCCATCAAGACTTGATTCCTATAGGAGAGAGGGCTAGCTCCACTCCCTTCCCCAAAGCTGGGTCTACTATGGGCATGTCTGTATACACAGACCATCTATGTACAGGTCTCACCTACCTTGTGCACCCTCTGGCCCGTGCACCTTGTCTCCCATCATAAACGCCTCAAAACCAGAAATGCTTCATGTTTATCTGAACACACAGTAGGGGCTTTGGCAATGTGTGCCCATTGATGTATTGCTTGAGTAAACCCTTGACCTGGAGTGAGGAAAACCGAGATACAAATTCTACCTTAGACACCGACTTGGCATTCGGCCCCGGGCAAATCTTCTCATTTCTTTCAGCCTTGGTTCTCTCTTCCATGAAATGGAAACAGTGATCATGCCTAGATTCCAGAGAATTGATGACTACATCTACAGAGATACTCAGTACAAGTAAATGGTATAAGATGAGTCCAGGCACCACCACTGGATTCATCCAATGTGAATGAAAGGGGACTAGCCTTTGATGGAACCTCTGCCTTTGATCAGAAAGTGGACTCGAAAGACCCCAAAGGGGCAATGTTCACATGGATTTCAATGACCACAGGCCGACAAAGCATCATGGAGTATGTCAGAGGCTTGTGGTTTGGCTCCAGAAATGGAAGAGTTCATGGTGGTGATTCAGGAGCAGAGCATTGTCAGTGAAGATTATGGAATGATTACACTCCAGGAGCTGAGATTTAGTAACCAGTGGAGTCTTCCAAAGGACATAGAAGAAAGTGTGCAACACATCACTGAAAACTGCAAGAGGGAGACATGGATAGGGAGAGAGGGAGGGAGAGAGAGAGAGGGAGGGAGGGAGG
>CM053595.1:322913262-322946179 GCA_028646575.1 Pseudocheirus occidentalis
GGGGGAGAGAGAGAGAGGGGGGGAAAGAGAGGGAGAGAGAGAGAGAGAGAGAGGGAGGGAGGGAGGGAGGGACAGAGGGACAGAGAGAGAGGGAGGGAGGGAGGGAGGGAGGGAGGGAGGAGGGAGATGAACAAGGAATGAAGGAGTGAATTAGTTCTACTGTATTTGTTGTTACGCAATCACTTCAGTCATGTCTGATTCTTCATGGCCCCATTTGGGGGTTTCTTGTCAGATATGCTGGACTGATTTGCCATGTCCTTCTCCAGCTCATTTAATAGACGAAGAATTGAGGCAAACAGGATTCCATGACTTGCCCAGGGTCACATAGCTAGGAAATATCTGAAGCGGAATTTGAATTTGGATCTATCCTGACTCTAGACCTGGAGTTCTATCCACCACACCACCTAGCTGCTCCCACTACTAAATGCCTAACCAGGAATATTGTGCTGGCTAAGATTACACACCCAAAGCATATTTTTCATGCACTGACAGATACCGTAGATCAGTTACTACAAACACAGACCCCCAAATATCTTGAGATATCAAGTTATAGGTTGTACAGGAACAATTCCATCATCACAGAACAAAATGTTGTCCCATTTTACAGATGAAGGAATGAGGCTCACAATCCCAGTCCCTAAAATTCAAGAACAACAGTGTTTAAGCTTTTATGGATTAATCTTGTAAACCTCGGTTTCCTCAGCCATAAATGACCTGACAGCAATTGTTCATAATCCTCCAGCTGAACAAAAGCAGCATCTCCCCAATTTCAGAGAGCCATCAGCACAAACGCAAAGCCTGCAGGAATCTCCTCCCCACCTCCCTCTCAGCTGCTGGAGATGAGACCATTCCTCCTGTTATTCAGTATCTTTTATTTACAAATATTACCTTGGTTTGAGCCTCACAACCACCTCACAAAGTAGGACGATGGGAGGCTTCCCTCGTGCTTTGGCTGAACTTTTAAGGACAGGAGACATTGCCCAATATGAAGAGAAGGAGGCCATCCCTGGCTGTGCCGAGGTGTGCAGGGGGATAAGGAGAGTCAGATAAGCCCTACTGCACATGGAGCACTTTTCTGAAAGCTGGGGTTGCAAAAAAGAACCCAAGCAGGTCCCTGGAGAAAGCATGCAAAGAAGCTCACGCAAACAAGACACAGACGGGCTGGGTGGAGGGAGAGATGGAGCGAGGGGAGGTGCTGGCTAGGAGCAGAGTCATGATGCTCTGGCCCAAACAGCACCTGCAGGGGCCTGAGTTCTGCTTTCTATGTCTCTCCACTCTCAGTGCATAGTAAGTGCTTCACATATGAGGCACGTACTGTGGACAGAGCACTCATTCAGGAGTCACAAGGACCCGAGTTTGAATCTAGCCTCAGATACCCCGTCCTGGGCAAAGCACTTGACCTGCCCACCTCAGTTTCCTCAGCTGCAAGATAGGGGTCACAACAGTTCCTGACTCTCAGGGTTGTTGCGAGGATCAAAGTCTGAAGTGCTTCATGTAGGGCCTCACACACCGTAGGTGCTTTCGGAATGCTTGTTCCCTTCCCTTCACTCTTGCCAATGGAATGAACGTTGGAGTGTAAAGGGTTTCTCCTGAGATAGACTTGGAGGAGATGAGTCACAGAATTCCTTGGGAAGCCTCCTGTCCGAGGTCCTCACTTCACAGATGATGAAGCGGACCCTCAGGGAGGGGAAGGGCCTGTTCGTGGACCCACAGGGAGTGAGGAACAGAGCTGGGATTTGAACCCGGGACCTCTGCCTCCAGGCCCTGGGTTCCACCCATGGGCCTGAGCCGCCTCTCCATGTGTAATCAACCATTCTTCATATGCATCACTAGAGGCAATGGGCCTGGTCCCTGTGGGCTGATGGGGTTTGTATGCAGTTACGACAAGGGATGTGGACAGAGTTTTCCAGATGGAACTGACTAAGCCCACTGACGCCTGTCCCCTGATGGTGGTGGATGAGCCATACTTTTCCCATGGCTCACTCAGCCTGGGTTCTGCCAGCAGTCCATCCCTGCCCCATTCCTGCAGAAGGCTGCAAGGGTTGCTGAGCTCAGGCCCTTCCAGACCTTCAGGCTTTTCCTGGAGACAGGTGGGATCAGAGGTGGCTCCTTAGAATTCAACATTTGTGGGACTCTGAGAAGCATCTTTTCCCTCCCTGCCAAGGGAAATTATTTCCCCGGGACTCTTTAGTTCAGAAAAAGCCAAGCCAAGCCGGCAACAAGCGTGGGGCTGTTCAGCAGGCCTGAGAGGGCTGCAATGTGGTCTAACCGCATTTCACCCAGAGTGGGAGAAGTCCCAGGCGTTTTTTCTGCTAATCTGATGGAGCAAGGGCCATAAATCCTGCCTAGCCCTTCAGCAGGGGGTATGGCTGGGGCTCAAGGCCCAGGTGGGGCCTGCTTTGCAAGGGCATGGGAGCCAGCAGGGCGTCCCTTCCCTGGTGCCAGAAGCCAGTAAAGAAGCCAAGGGAGCTGTCAGCCAGGGGCAGAGAGTGGGCAGAAGGGCCAGTGGGTGCAAGGGTCACAGAATCCTCAAATGTCAGAACTAGAGGCAATCTGAAAGCCAGTGGAATCCCAGGCTTGCGTTTTATAGACGGCAACTCCCATTTTTGTAGAGTTTTCGGACTTGGAAACACTATTCTTACAGCTCTATGAAGCTGACCAAAAATTCATAGCTCTGAGGGACCTCGGAGGCCCTTGAGCCCAACCTCCAACATTTTACAGATGAAGAAACTGAGGCTCAGGAACACTCCTGTGACTTGGTCAGAGTCACAGGTAACACGGATCAAAGTCAGAATTTTAACCCAGGTCATCTCACTACAGCTCCAGACCCTTTCCACTATACCAGAGATCCCTTCAAGCTCCCAGGGAGCTTGAAGACCGACTCATCCCAAGCCCTCATTTCATAGACAACAAAAGAAAAAACCTCCCATTGCCATATCAAGCATTAAGGCTTCCCCAGCTCTGGGTTCACATTCCTGTCAAGCAGAGGATTCCCAAGTTACAGATCAGAGCCTATAACATCCCATTGAGCTCAAGAGATTTGGCCAAGGTTGCGAAGGGAGTTAGTGGCAGGGCTGGGACTGAGGTCCAGGACTTTTAAGGCCTAGTTCAGTGGACAGTTCATGACACCATGGACTGCCATTCCCTCTTGTGTGGGAATGCACAGGGAACAAAGCTCAGCCCCCCACCATGAGCAAGGTTGTTTCAGGACCCTCCAGAAACCAAAGGTGACAACAGTATTTGGAAACCCTAATGACTGATCCCTCTTTCCAGGGAGCTCAGACCAGAATGCAAAGAAGTACTGGGGGGGGGCCTGGACAAGAAGGGGGTTTCAGCTACACCAAGGGAAAAAGACCAAAGGAAATACAGAACCTTCATTTGGGGTGGATGGTGGATGGGGCAGTGCTGCCTAATGATCAGGAAAAGCTGGAGCTGCTCAGGTCTCGTTTCCTTTGTTTTCTCTGCCAAGGAGAGAGACTTTTGTACTAGAAAGGACATTATAGGAATGACTAATAGAGCGTTAATATCCAGTAGAAATTAGGAGTCAGGAAGAGAGGATGATGCTGCCCCTGATGAGTTCAAGTGCTTGGCCCAGATTAATGACATGCACAGGTCCTCACAGGCAGATGGGATGGCTGAGCTTCTGGGAAGCATTTCTGAAAGACCATGGGAAAAGGAATGTGTGCCACATTACCAAGAAAAGACACGGGTCTGGATGTGCAAGAGAAGTGAGTCCACAAACAGTGTATGTTAGTGAGCTTGACTTCAATTCCTGAGGAAATTCTAGAATAACTCATTAGAGAGAGGATTGGTGAGAACCCAGCCATGAGAGTGCTCGCCACACCACATACATGCCCTTAATTAAAGGCTGTTCTTTCCTATTAATCTCATGCATCAAGAAAGGAAAGTGGTGGTCCAATCAGACAGCCTGGCTTCAGAACACCTTCACCTCCCCTCCTCTTTGACAGGTGATGGGAAGGCTGGGCATGGAGTTTACCAAGATTCTAGCAAAGACCTTGAAGAATTATCTCCTATTATTCTTGTAGAAGAGCTGAAGAGGTGAAGACTTGTCGGTGTCAAAAGTGCACGGATGCAGAATGGGATGGCTGACCAGAACCAAAGAGTCACTGCCAATGGCTCATTGTCACCATGGCAGGAGGTCACGGGGCAGTGCCTCAGGCATCTCCACTCAACACGCTGCTGCTTAACATTCTTGGCCACAACTTGAATAAGTGCACTGAGGCACTCATCACATTTGTGGGGCCATGAAACTGACAGGGAAAGATAAGTGGGTGACAGAATCAGGAACCAAAGGATCTTGAGAGGCTCCATGGAGCCTCAGGCTGAATCAATTAAGATGAAATGCAATGGGTATCCATGCAGCTTTGATCCCTCGGTATAATCAGCCTCAGTAGCACTAGATCGGGGAGGCCTAGGGAGACTTCAGTCACTCTGGAAAGGATTAGGGCATTAGCATGGACTTCAAACTCAATATGAGTAAGCAGTTGTACCTGGTGCCCCCCTCAAAGCGTATGGGATTTGGGGCTGCACTGAGAGCAGGGAGTTGAGCATTTCGCTGCACCTGGCCCTCTTTAGAACTTACTAGGTGTTCTGACTGACTCAAGAGCTCCTTGTCTGCAGTTATGGGCACCAGGGTTTAAATCGGATCTTGGTAAGATGTAGAGTGTCCAGAAGAAGAGTATCCAGACTGGCAAAAGGAGCTTCAGTCCATGATATAGGAGGATGGGAGGAACTGGGGACCTTTAGCCATGAGAAGAGCCAAGTATCTCCCTCCCTGGGAGGCAGAAGCATGGGAACTCTCCTCAAGTACTTGAAGGGCACCATGAGGAGAGGAGGGATCAGCCTTGGTCTCTTGGTCCCCAGAGGGCAAAACCAGGATAAAGGAAGAAGGCCACAGGAAGACAATGTAAGAACAAACATCCCCAGCTGAGAGCTGTCCTAAAACAGGAAGGCCTGATGGGGTAGGAGGGTGGACGTCCCCCTCACTGGGGATTGCCAAGCAGAGATTGGATGGCCATTTGTCAGGGACGGATGGAGGGGATTCCTGTTATCAATGGATTGGACTAGATGACCACTGAGGTCCCCTCCGGGTCTAAAGTTCTGTGAACCTGGTATTCTAGGACCACTACTCAGCCTGGCCAGGATGCCAGCAAATGAGGCCTGGAGTCTGGGACACAGAACTGAAGGAGGTGTGCAGAGCTACCTGGGGACAGCTCCCTCTGCTGTCATCCTGCTGTGGTCCTACCTGGTGTGAAAGTGGCCAAGAGCACCAGACTTTCTGCTGGGGCATTTCAGGGTTGTGAATCTGCGACAAGACAAAGCAGCCATCTCAAGTAAAACCCTCTGTGCCCCACCTCTTCAGGAGAATAGGAAGGGTATGCAGTGAAGGAAGCAACAGGTTATATTTCCCTTACCAAAGAACACAACATAGCTAACTCACAGTTTAGTCTAGCAAAATATCTCTGCCCCTCCTCAACCCATATGTTTTTGTGAACTCCACCCTTACACTAAAGGATGCATGGCCCACAATCTTTTTAGCCATATCCCAATCAGTAAACACTGACAAAAATTTCTTTGTGAATTATTGGGGAGTGGGGGTGGGAATTTATTTTTTTAATTGATCACATAGCAGCCAACCTTCGGTTGGTAAATTTCTCCACACTAAGTTAGGATGCACCGCCCCCCCATGATGACAGCTGTACAAGCCATTCTTGAGTTTGCTCTTGGAGACTTTGAAGTTAGAGGCAAGTTTCTGGAGACCATGATCTGTTAACCTTTCTTGGGCGGGGGAGGTGTTGAGGACTTGTCTGAGCTGATCACTTTGGGGTGCAAGGTCTAGGCATTCAAAGGGTTCATTTACAAAGCTTCGAGTTCTCTGCGTTTAGGTAGTCACCTTGACCAGGATGCATGGGAGGCCACAGCCATTGGGCAGAGGTACAAAGTGCATTGGGAGCTGGGCCACTAGTTATCCAGAGAAGAAGGGGAGAGGAGGAGAGTGATTGGTGAGACTAGGAGGGTAAAAGAAAGAAACCGGATAGCTCAGGCTAGAGAGCTATGGAGAACGGGGGGATGGACTACCCTTAAGTAGGATTGTAGAGCAAGGGCTCCCAACCTAGGGACTTTAAACATGCTTTTTAATGTTTGTTTTCCATAATTGTATTTCACTGTAATTGGTTTCCCTTGGAATCCTACAGATCATGTTTTATGCATTTAGAACTTAAGACCAATAACTACTAGCATTTATGTATCATTTTAAAGTTGGTAAATCACTTCTCAAACATGATCACATTTAGTCCCCATAAAAGCTGTTCTTTTATTATCACCATTTCACAGATGAGTATACTGAGGCTAAGAAGTTAAGTGATATACCTGGGCTAAGTTAGTCATCAAGCATTTATCACGTGCCAGAGGGTAGCCAGAGATCACAAGGCAATGATCCCACAGCCTGATGGCCTCTCCTGGACTCTACCCAGTTCATCAGTGTCCTTCCTAGCACTCTAGGTGAACTGGGGCTGGTTCAGGGCACAGAGGGATCCTCATCTCCTGGCCCTGGACACTAACTTACCCTCTCCCAGTACTGCCCTCCAGGGCTTCCTTTCTCTTGGCTGCCACATTCCACTGAGCCCCCAGAGTTCAGCAGGCTGAGCTCTTGCCTTCAGTAACCATCTGACCCTTAGATTTATAAACCTCTCATTTTCCAGGCATGAAAACTGTTTAATATCCAGTATTAATCCACTGATTTAAGTCCATTAATCCATTATTTAAATTATATGAACCAAACCTCCAAGTTGAAAGTAATTTCAGGCAGCATCTGAACAGGAGATCACTCTATGGTTCCCTGATGACACTTTAAACCTCCTTTTGTGGAACTTCAGTAATGGGGAATTCACCTCCATCTACAGCTTGATTAAACACATGAAGCAAAAATGGATGAACGTGGACAATCAGCTTTGTCTATCATTTGTCTTCACCTGGGAAAGCAGCTTCCTGATGGGTACACTTAGCCAGCTGGAGACCAATTACTAGGAAGCCAAAGGGCAAGAGAAAAATCCTAAGGCATCTTTGAATCTCAGAGTTCAAAGACCTCAGAGGCATCAAGGTCAACCCATATCTGAAAGAGACTCCCCACTACATCCTCCCTGAAGAGTGGACATCCAACTGCTGCTTGAAGACCTCCAAAGATGGGGAGCTCAGCACTTGTCAAGGTAGGACTACTTTGGGATGGTGCTCTGTGTGGGGAATGCTTTCTTTATATCAAGCCAGAATCTGCCTTCCTGTAATGGGTTCTGTCCACTGTACTATCTAGCTCCCCGATTGATTTCGACTAATAGAATTTCCAGAGCACTGAGAGGCAAGGGGATTTCCTGAGACTGATATGGCAATGCAAAGACAGGACTTTACTCCAAATGTTTCTGACTCCAAGGCCAGATCGATGGCCATTACACCATGCTGCCTCTCACGATAGCTATTTCATATCTGTCTAACAGATGAGGAAACTGAACCTCAAAAAGTGTGCTATTTATTATTCATTGCTCACATTTCTAGAGCACTTTAAGGTTTATAAGGCCATTCTCAACCATCAGGACTCCACCCCTCTTCTTCCACCACACTTGTCAGATGTCTATAGATAGCGTAAGTAGTTAGCCTTATGGTTCCCATTTTATTGATGAGAAGACTGACGCTCAGATAAAGTAAAAAACTTGGTGAAATCATGCATCCGGTGAGTGGTCAGGCTGGCTTGCCAACTCAGTCATCTGACTGCAAGTCCAGGCTCCTTCTACTCTGTCGAGCTGAGATGATGCTGGCCACCAATGTTTCTGATCCACTCAACACTCCTTCTCCCTAAGCCCTGGGAATCTGGGTTTCAGTTCTGCCCACTGACTATTAAAGAGCTATTTGTGAGACAACTTAAAGAATTATGTATCAGCCATCATAATGGCCCTCCTACCTCTGTGTTTCTCAGTACAGGAGATATAACAAAAAGCTGCATTCTCACCCTCCCAGGAGTGCTGTGAAAAAAGTGCCAATGTCCCAGAAAGCATTCACGTATTGCCAACTACATGCTACCATTGTCTTTGTTACTGGGGATAGAAAAGCAGAGAAATCAATCCAGATTTCCATATGTGACACCAGGATGGGAAGCCAGTCAGCTTTCTCCTTCCCAAAGAGGTTCTCAGAAATAAAGGGGAGCCCCTCCAGAGGGGTGCAGAGCCAGGGACGCATCATTGGTGGGGGTAGGAGGGCACAGGATGCCTCTCTGGAGCCTGCCCCATGCAACCACCTGGTTTCCATTACTGCTCTGGCATGTTGAGACGAGACCACCACACCACACAGGTGGAAGTGTGAGGCTGAGTCCCATTGAAGTCAGGACACTGAGAACTTTCCCAGCATATCACAGTTACAGAAACATCTGGGCTAAATAACACCATGCTGATTCACTGCAACAATGTATCGTGTTCCCCAATACTGGCCACGTGTTTCTCACTTCTCAGGTAGCCGGGAGTTGGTGGTGGTCGGACTTCTCATTGGTCAGACTCAGAATGGCAGGGTGGGCTAACTTCTAGTCAGAGGGACACCCAGTCACCCATTCTCATTGAACATTCACAGAGTGACTAGGCACTAGAGCAGAAACCAGAGGAGCAAAGTCTAAGGTCCCTGCCCTCAGGAAACTTAGAGTCTAATAGAGAGACATGACCAATGTGATGTTTCTGTGGACCAGTGTTCACCTCTCTCTGGGTCCTCCCTCTTCAGTCCATGCTGCCCATACTGTGCCTCATCCAGTGCCACCTGTGGCCATGCCCTCCAACAAATCTTCCACCAAGGAGCCATCCAGTGCCTGGAGATCTTTCTTCTGCTTCTTGTAGGGAACAGCAGGGCCACCTTCATCTCTTCCATCTGCTAGCCCCCATTATCAGTACATGACCAGCTCACCCCCATTTCCAGTCTTAACTGTCCTTTCCAAGGCTCCTTTGTCCCACTTCTTGTATTCAGGTCATCATGGATAGCATGTTGCAGTCTAATTATGAGAATTTCTATCAAACTCAACCCAATCCAACAAGTACTTAATGTTTGCAAGATGCTGTCATTGGCACTTGGGGAAATGTGCATGAAAAATTTTACACTCTCTGCCCTCAAATCAATCCAATTCACCAAATATCTATAGAACACCTAATATGTGCCAGGAACTGGAATGTGCTAAACACTAGGGTTCTGAAGACAAAGGAAACAGTCCTTGCTCTTGAGTATCCTACATTCTTCTGAGGTTTACAAGATAACTGCAAATAAATAAATACAAAGTTCACACCGAATGTATGCAAAGTAACAGTGCTCTGTGTTTGCAGAACCACTCTGGCTATAATAGAAAGTTTTTGGAAGGGAATAAGATGAATTAAGACTGGAAAAACCTTGCCCTCAGGGAGCTTACTGTCAAAAGGCAGCAATGAAGGGTATACATCAATACAAGGTAGAATGGCACAGGGAAAGGAGAGATCCTAGGAAATATGCTAGGGAAATGTGGAGAGGCAGAGGCCACTTTCCA
The DNA here is from genome assembly GCA_028646575.1 of Pseudocheirus occidentalis. Lineage (NCBI taxonomy): Eukaryota > Metazoa > Chordata > Mammalia > Diprotodontia > Pseudocheiridae > Pseudocheirus > Pseudocheirus occidentalis. The sequence continues at coordinate 322,922,822 of CM053595.1, forward strand.
CTGGGGAGATCCTGGTAGAGGCAGCCTCAGAGCTGGGCCTTGGAAGAAGACAAGAGATGGGAGGCAGAAAGCACATCCTGAACATGGGAGACACACCAGGGTAATAGCACAAAGGTAGACAAATGCCTTCATCAGGCAAGTGGAGATTAATAAATGCATCAGGAGAGACTGGGACTGAAGGTAGAGATTTCTGAGCAGAGATGATCATTGGAACCATGGGAACTGGTAAGGTTACCAAGGAGTAAATATAAGGAGAAAAGAAATGAGCGCCCAGGACAGAATGATCAAGAACATCCATGCTGAGGGAAGGAGAAGCAGAAGACAGTCCAGTAAGGGAGAATGAGAGAGTAAAGTCACAAAAGCCAAAGGAAGAGCAAATATCAGGAGGGGTGAGATGGTCAGTGAAGTTAAAGGTGCAAAGTCTAGACAAGGTCTATGCTCCACAGAGATCACAGAAGAACAAAGGGCACACACATGTGCACAGATATCTAAAGCAGCTCATTTGTGGTGATAAGGAATTGGAAGCATATGGGGTGCTATCTACTGGGGCTGAGAAATTTCCAGAATGCAGATATAACGGAATATTCTTGGGCTCTCAGATACGGCAAAGAGGATGGTTTCTGGTGGACCTGGGAAGACATCTATGACCAGAGTGAAATAAATGGAATTAGAACAATTTGTTCAATTACAATAACATTGTAAAGACACAAAACTTTGAAAGACTTAAGAATTCTGATCAATATGACACCAGCGAGCGTTTATGTAGCCCTGTGATGTTTGTGAAGCACTTGACAATTATCATTTGATCCCATAACAACTTGGGGAGATAGCTGTTATTATCATGCCTATGTAACAGGTGGAGAAATTGAAACAGACAAGTTAGGTGACTGGCCCAGAGTCACACAACTAGCAATTTTTCTAAGGCTAGATTTAAACTCAGACTTTCCTGTTTCCAAGTCCAATGTTACTGCACCACCAGACACTATTGATCAATGCAATGGCCAACCACCATCATGAAAGACTTGTGATGAGACATACTGTTTACCTCCTGACAGAGGAGTTATGGACTCAGGGGGCAGATTGTGTGTGTGTGTGTGTGTGTGTGTGTGTGTGTGTGCATATTAAAGATGCTATTTCTGCCTCAGACCACTTCAGAGTATGTGGCTCTACCTACTAATGGAGTTGGCATGACTTCCTTTCTTAGCCCAATTACCAGGACAAATCCAGTCTTTTTCTCCTGCTTATGTTGACTGGTTTGGGACTTGCCAAAGGTCCCTTAATATAAAGCCCTTCTCTTGAATCATCAACCTATTCCTATCTACTGAATCCTTTTGTGCTGACTTCTGACATATGACAGTATCCCTTATCAAAACAGACAGGCAGATATACAGATATATAGGTAGACAGATAGATAGACAGACAGACAGACAGACAGACAGAGATAGATAGATAGATAGATAGACAGACAGACGGACAGATGGATAATTCAGCAGACCTCACCATCCCCTCAAGACATAATCCTATATTTCTCCTTTATTCTTTTTATGAGGTCCATTCCCACTTGAATACATGGTCTAATTATGAAACAGGAAATCCAGAGCCCATGTACAACTGTGGTGTTGGCATTACCGCTAAATCACAGCCAGAACTTTTCTTCCCAATGGGCAAATATACTTCCTAACAGTGTCAGTATCCCTGGGGCATTCATCAAACCTGGTGAATGAAGCGGAGTCTGTGATCCAGCTTCACCCACTTCCTTGGGGATACCCATGTATTTTTGCTCATTTTGTCATAGAGGATCAGGTTTGTTATAAAATCCAAGGGCAGGAGGCGATATCCTCCCAGGGACAGAAACTCTCAGTCTTCCCCAGGGTTCCACAGGCAATCTGAGCTCAGAAATGGGACTTTGAGCCTAGCCTGGAGATTCTCATTTTGCTACCCACACACACTCCAATTTCCTCTAGCATCACAGAGCAAGTTTAAGGCAGGTGGAGCTGCTTCCTGCAAAGGCTAGAGATGGTCTGTAAAGACTTAGAATGCCTGGGTTCACTTCCCATGCCCTTGCCTCTGCCCAGCTTCCTGGTCACATCAGGCTAGGCATTTGAGCTCATAGAGGTCTCTAGGCAGGATGTGATTAACTCTCCCAGCTAATGGAATTAGCAAGGGCCTTCATTCTAAGCTACATCACCAAGGCAGATCCAGTTCCTTTCCTCTGCTCATGCTGTAGTCTCTGTGGACTTTTGAAGGGTGGTTGATGGACAGGTTCATATTGGTTCCCAGCAATCACGTGTCCCCATCAAATACCTACCAAAAAAGGGGGAAGGGATCTTAAAGATGGACACACCTTTGGGAGTAGCAGTGGGGAGAGCACTTTGTGAACCTTACAACACTCAACAAATGTGAACTGCTGCTGGGATGAATTTGTGAGGGTCCAGAAAACAAATGTGGAAACCCATGGTCACTCAGGTGTTCATGCCTCCCTATGCTCCTGTAAGGTCTGCATTGTTAGGGGCTGAAGTTAAATGGACCTTATCTAAGTACATGCGGAAAGTGAGCTTCGAAGAAGTTTGAATTAATTCCTCACAGTCACAGGACTCATCAGAACCAAGCCTGGGCCCCACGGGGTCATACACACACACACACACACACACACACGGGGTCATATGTATATACATATATCTCACATATATACATATATATATACACACTGGGGATAAAGGAAGAAAGGCTCTCAAGGTGCTCCCAATCTGATGGGGGAGACAACACGCCTACACACAGCACTGAGTGAAACACTCAACAGGGTGAGGCCCTAGCATTCAAGGGGATCAGAAAAGGCTTCCTATAGAAAGTACAACCTGGGCTGGGACTTGAGGGAAACCAGAGAATCCAGGAGGTGGAGATGAGGAGGGAGGGTCTGCCAGGTGTGGGGACCACTGAAGAAGATGCCCAGAGCCAAGAGCTGGAGGGCGAGGCTGGGATCCCTGCGTCTCAGAGTGGGACTGCACATTGGAAGGAGAAGGTGGGTGGGTAAGATAAAGCTCAATATTGTGCACAGTGTTGTATGCATGGGGATTTCTCTAAATGCTAGAAGGAACCAGGTCTGAGTCTTTTCTGGATACTTTAATTTGTAAACCACACATGTGGGTACACATGTGCACACACATATGTATACATGTGTGTATGTGTATATATTTTACACACATGTGAGTGATTTCCTTCGTTGGTATTTGAGCTCCTTGAGGGACAGATGAGTGGTTTTGCCTTTCCTTTTTTCCCCCAACTCTTGGCCTAATGTCTTGGAACAAAGAAAGACTGAAAAAAACTGGAAAGTAGTATCCAGAAACTGGACAAAGACTTGTGTCTGTCTTATGAATATACCAAAATCAAGTCTAAATGGATGCACAATCTAGGTATAAAGGCTGACACTGTAAGCAATTTGGGAGAGCAAGGAATAGTTTACCTTTCACATTTATAGAAAAGGGAAGAATTTATGACCAAACAAGAGCTAGAGAGCATTATGAAATGAAAAATAGATAATCTTGATTACATAAAATTGAAGTTTCTATACAAACAAAGCCGATCTAACCATGATTAGGAGTGAAGAAGAAAATTGGGAAAGAATTTTTACAACCAGTGTCTCTGATAAAGGTCTCATTTCTAAAATACACAGAGAATTGAGTCACATCTATAAGAATACAAGTCATTCCCCAATTGATAAATGATCAAAGGATGTGAACAGACAGTTTTCAGAGGAAGAAATTAAAGATATCTATAAGCATATGAAAACATGCTCTAAATCACTATCAATCAGAGAAATACTAATCAAAACAACTCTTAGACATCACATCTCACTGGCCAGATTGGCTAAGATGACAAAACAGGAAAATAATAAGTGCTGGAGAAGATGTGGGAAAATTGGAACACTAATGCATTGTTGGTGGAGTTGTGAACTGATTCAATCATTTTAGAGAGCAATTTGGAACTGTACCCAAAGGGCTATAAAAATGTGCTTATCCTTTGACCCAGCAATACCACTTTTAGGGCTGTATCCCAAAGAGATCATACAAGTGGGAGGAGGACCTGTATGTACCAAAATATTTATAGCAACTCTTTTTGTGGTGGCAAAGAATTGGAAATCAAGGGGATGCCCATTAATTGGGGAATGACTAGACAAGTTGTGGTATGTTTATATAATGGAATACTATTATGCTATAAGAAATGAAGAGCAGATGAACCTCATAATAACCTGGAGAGACTTATATAAACTGATTGTGAGTGAGGGGAGCAGAACCAGGAGAACATTATGTGCAATTACAGACACATTGTATCTCTGATGATTGACTTTGATAGACTGGGCTCCTCTCAGCAGTACAAGGCTACAAGATGATTCCAAAAGACTTATGCTGGAAAGGAATATCCACACCCAGAGAAAGAATTCAGAAGTTTAAATGCAGATTGAAGCAAAATACTTACTCTCTCTTTTTCATTTTGTTTTGTTTCTCCTTCCTTGTTCATTCCATCGGTTATAATTCTTCTTTACAACTTGACTAATGTTTAATGTAAAAGTATCTGTAGAATCTATATCAGATTGCATGCCACCATGGAGGGAGAACTGGGAGAGAAAATTTGGAACTCAAAAACTTGTGGAACTGAACTTTGTAAACTAATAGTAAATTATTTTTTAAAAAAATAAAGAAAAGGAAAGAGGGGAGGGCACCAGAAGACAAGCCCCTCAGGTCAGAAGATGTGCTCCACCCCACTAGGGAAGAGCAGAGGACAGTGACAAGGAGTTCTAGAAGGAAGGAAGCAGATGAGCTAAGGCTGGAAGGAAGCTCATCTGGGGAAAGTCTGATGCTGTAAAGACCAATATTGAACATGATCTTGGAATGTAGGATCTGCTAGCTAAGGCAAGCAGGGTGTGGCCAAAAAGCAGCCACCATTCTTACAGTATTTTAGATTGTCAAGGCATTTTAAAAATCTTATCTCATTTGATCCTTAACTAAGGTATTATTATGCCCACTTTAGAGATAAGGAAACTGAAGCCCAAAGGAGTTACATGACTTGACCAGAGTCACACAACTGGTAAGCATTGAAGGCTGGATTTGAATTCAGGTCTTCCTGCCTCCAGGTCTAGCACTCTATCTGTGCCTAGTGCTTAGCACAGTGCCAGCACAGAATGGGTGCTTAATAAGAGTTTATGGATTGTGTCACCCAGCTGCCTCCATAGCAGTCCCATGAGGTAGGCACAAAAAGCATCATGTCCATTTTACTGATGAGAAAGCCACAGTCCAGTGGTTAGAAGATCCCAGCTGAGGTTTTGTGACTCCAGCTCCAGTCTTGGCTCTGTTCTAGGCTGTGCCCACCCTCTGCTGCCTCATCTTCAATAGCTAAAGGGTCAGCTTTTACTAGACAGCTTCATCAGGAGGATCAGGGGGTCTATAACCATCACATCCACAGACGAAACATTTAGAGAACTAAGTAATGTGAGGAAAATTAGACAATAAAGCCCTCTTCCCTTAGCATGAAGAAGCCTGCTGGAAACAGCACTGGAAAAGGAAGATAGGCTGATTCAGTCCATGAAGCCAGTCCAGCCACTCCGTCAGAGGGGGGAGTCTGTTTCAAAGGGGAGCCAGTGTCCAGCAGCCACAATGCAGTGGGGGCATTTCTGCATTCAAATGTCACTTGCGTCCTACTTATTCATCATCATTAAGGAAATTCTCACTTGCCAAATTTCCCATGAAGTTGGTTTTTTTAATGACTTGATTCCTGAAGCATTTTTTGAATGAATGACTAAATGAATGACCCCTTTAGATTTCCCAGCGTTGCCCTTGACCTAGCCTGTCCTAATTATGGCCCCAGCTGCCTGAACTCCTGTGGCCTTTTCTTTTACAAGGCACTATGTAATTCCTGTTGGGGTAACAAGCCTGAAGTGCAGCATTTCTTCAACCTGGGAAAATTTACAAGTCTACCTAAATACCTCCTGGTTCTCGTAAATATTTAGGAAACATTTCTGAAATGTTTCTGAAGCCCGGAGCTTCAGGAGTCAGCAAGTTCAGGCCCAAGAGGCCCTTCGCTTCCATTTTTTCTTCTTTCATGAACAATGGCTTTAGAGTTGGACTCTTTATTGTCAATTGTTCCAAAGATCCTGCCTTTAGGGTCTCAGGACCTGGCTTCCAGTACTGGTTTTGTTGCTGATTCAATGGTAACCTTGATAATTCTCTTTTCTCTCATTCCAGGGAGGGATGTTTTTAATGTTTGAGAAAATGTGCTGCTCTTCTCCCTTCATCAAACTGGTAGAAGACAGAGTATAGACTGTCAGGTTTATCTAAATGTTGGCTATATAACCACTTTTTAAGCTCTTTGTTATAAGGGATCATTCTTTGGGAAGGGTAAAGGGCATATATTAGGAATCAACCATGATGTAAAAAAAATAGCATCACATGTTTTAAAAATCTATGTTTCCACTTCATGTTAACAGATGACCAAAAAAATGGAAATGACTATTTTTGGAGGGACTATGGAAAAAATGGGCACATTCATCCACTCTTTTTTTTTGGAGGGCAGTTGGGGTTAAGTGACTTGCCCAAGGTCACACGGCTAGTTTTTGTGTTAGGTGTCTGAGGCCGGATTTGAACTCAGGTCCTCCTGACTCCAGGGCCGGTGCTCTATTCACTGTGCCACCTAGCCGCCCCACATTCATCCACTCTTGATAGAATTGTGTGAGTTGGTGCTACCATTCTGGAAAGCATTTTGGAACTACGCTAAAATAAAGCACTCAACTCTACCTACCCTAAGACCCTGCGAAATCACTACTAGGCATATACCCCAAAGAGATCAAAGAAAGAGGGAAAGGACTCACATATACAAAAACATGTATATACAGTATTTTTGCAATAGCAAATAATTGGAAACAGAAAGTTCAAGGAAGGTGTTAATCATTGGGGAATGGCTAAATGAATTATAATATATAAATGTCATGGAATATTATTGTACCATAAGAAATGAAGAGGGAAGTGGATCCAGGGAAACCTGGGGAGCCGTATCAATTGGTGCAAAGCAAATAGAACACAACCAGAATGATTTCTGTATTGCCTACAATGGTGTGAAGGAAAATGCTTAAGAACTCAGACCAAAGCAATGACCACCCAACGGCTTCAGAGGATGGATGATAAGGCACCTGTCCCTCTCTTGACAGAGAAGCGATGAATTAGAGGTGAACAATGACACATCCATTCTCAGGCATCGTCCTGTGTGGATGTTTTTCACTTGACTATGCTTTTAATGAGAGTGGATGGAAAGTACAAATGTAGTGATGACAAAAATTTGTGCCAGAATATTTAGATAGTTCAGTGATTCCAATGATTCCTAAATTTTTTTCTCCTTAATTTGTTTTCCAAATTAGTTATTCTTGCTATGAGATATCCTACATTTTCTTCTATTTTTCCAGCCTTTTGATTTTGTTTTTAACATTTCTTGTTTCTTTGTTAAGTAATTGCTTTCTCTTTGGTCCATCCCAGTTTTCAGAGAGTTTGTTACTTGTACAGGTTTTTGTGCCTCTTTTCTCAAACCATTGATTCCCTTTGCAATTCTTTCTTCCATGGCATTCATTTCTTTTCTATTTTTCCATAATCACTCTCATTCCATTTACAAAAATATCTTTAACTCTTTCTGTTAACTCTTGCTTAATCTCTTCCAAGGATTCTAGTTGAGTTTGTGCCCAAACTGAGCTTTTCTCTGAGGCTTTGCATGTAGGGGTTTTGGAGTCATTCTTTTCCTCGGCATTGATGTCTTTAGCATCCTTGTACCTGTAATAACTCATTACATGGGATATTTATTTTACCTGCTCGTTCTTCCAGCCTGTTTCCTGACTTTTAACTTAATGTTAGAGGTGGACTATGTGGCATTGCTGGAGGGAAGGTCTGGGCTGACACTGTTCAGTTTTCTTAGGGATTTTGAATATTGTATAATTTTAGGATCTTCTGAATAGACTAAGGACCTGAAGGCTTTCCATGCTCCTAGAGTGGTATGATCCAAGAGAAGGTCTGACTGCTGCACCCCCAATCTGAGTTCTACAAGTTCCTAACCTGGGTTTGTGTCTGAGCAAAACCCGATACTGCTGGACTCAGCCTTGTCAGCTGCCTAGAAAGCTCTACTGCATCACTGGAGCAGGTTACCCTTTAGTCTGGAATCCCTTCCATAGTAATTCCTTTACAGACAAGGTAAGATGTTCTAGGTGACATACTGTTCTTTGCCTGGAGTCTAAGCCATATCACAACTTCTGGCTTTTGAACTTTCTCTTTTCTTGATACACCTCTCAAGACTTCCTTAACTGGGAGTGCTACCCTGATCCCAAGAAGTCTTCTCTATCTTCCTTGTTTCTGTTGCCCAGAACAGAATAATGGGTAAAAATGCTACCAGTTGGCACCTGTCACTACAGCACTGGCCCTGTATGGTTCTAGAGGGAGCCCAGTCTGGGTCTGGGATCTCCTTTTGACCTTGCACACACCCTGTCCCTGTCACCAGAGTGTTGGCATTTGGTTTACTCTTGTCCCAGCTCTTCCTCAGATTGTGTGTCTCCCTATGCTGAGGCATTCTAGACAAAGATCTCACTCTGACTTTTCCTGGATTTCCCCATGTGGACCCAGCCTGATGCATTTTCTAAATCTGTTTGGAGAAGTTGAAGATGGGAGCTCAGCTGAATTTCTTCCTATCACTCCACCATCTTGGCTCCATTCATCCCCCAACCCCACCCTAGAACTCTGTAACTGAGAATATGATTTAATGAGGACAGCAAACATTTAAGTGAAGGAGAATAGAATGGGGATAGAAGCTGCCCCTTGGAGCCTTGTGTAGCTGAGATGAGCTCCCCTGAATACTTCCAGCCACCTCCAGGAGAAGCACTGAAAGTCTTGGGTGTGACCCAGCAAAGAAAATCAAGGAGAAATCATTTCCCTTAAATCTGGGGTGAATTGAGCTATGGAGCAGTATTGAGAGAAGTAAGAAATAACCTGAAGCTGAAGTTATGGCTAGAGCTAAAACCCTAGAGATAATTTATCTGTGTTGTTATTGATTATACTGCTTGTGAATGCCTAAAGACTCAGGCAGCTCAGTGGACAGAGCCCTGGTCTTGGAGTCAGAAGGATCTGAGACCTCAGGTCCAGCCTCAGACATCTTCTAGCTGCAAGACCCTGGGCAAGTCACAACATTTGCTTGACTCAGTTTCCTCAACTCAAATATCAGCTACTTGCCAAGGCTGACGTGAGAATCAAATGAGACAGTGTTTGTGGGACACTTAGCAAACCTTCATGTTTTGTGGAAACGCCAGCCACCATTATTACCATTATTGTGACATATAATAATTTTAGTTATTATTTAGTCTTAAAGGTTTTAAAGGGACAGGGATGTGCTCATGGGGAAAATGTTTCTCAAGCATATTAAATAAATAAACATTTAATCAACTAGTAGGAAGGAGCCTCGTGCTTAATTGGTTAATCAATGATGGTAATTAGCACTATCCTTTCTAGAGCGCTCAATATGTGCTAAGCAATGTGCTGAGTTTGACAAATATTAGCTCATTTAGTCCTCACAATAACACTGGTAGGCAAGTGCTCTTATTATCCCCATTTCACAATGAGGAAACTGAGGCACACAGAGACTAAGTGACTCATGCAGGGTCACACAGCTAGTAACATTCTGGAGCTGGATTTGAACTCAGGCCCTTCTGACTCCATGCCCAGTACTCTGTTCACAGTGCCATTTACCTATTTCAATTTAATGATTAATTAGGAAATAGTCAAGTATAATAACTCAGTATTACCCAGCAATTTAGGATGACAAAAATTAATGAATGATATGGGGTCAAGTAATAAACTTCTGGGGCAGCTAGGGGGCGCTGCATTGGGTAGAGAGCAGGGCCTGGAGTCAGGAAGACTCATTATTCTGAGTACAAATCCAGTCTCAGACACTTCCTAGTTATGCGACTCTGAGCAAGTCACTTCCCCTCTTTGCCTCAGTTTCCCCATATGTAAAATGAGCTGCTCCAGTGTTTCTGCCGAGAAAATCCCAAATAGGGTCACAGAGAGCCAAACCCAACTGAAATGCAACAACAAATAAACTGGTGGAATCTAGGCTGTCTTCTTCCTACGGTGCCATTAAAGAGCCATGGAGATACAGAGACTCTTTTGGGGGGCCAGACTCCCCAAAGACCAAACCCAAACTGAAAGAGTCCAGAGTGTGGGCCTCTAGTGAGAAAGAACATCCCCAAAGGACCACCCCTGGCTCAACAGACTTTGTTACAGAAGAGTAAAGGGAAGCCCTGCCACACCCTGGGGCTGATGTCAACATCTCCGAGACTGCTTCAAGGTCTCCATCTGATGGCCTGGCAAGCAAGCCAGCTACCCCTCTTTAAGGACATGTGGATGGAAGGGCAGTTTAGATGTCAAGGATCAACCTTGGCCTTCAAGGAACTCCCAGTTGAGCTGGGAGGACTATGTACACATCCACACACACACACACACACACCATCCACACAATTTACACACGTACATCATACTTCTCACATGTATGCCACACACACCCTGAAAAATACACACATATACACCACACACATCTACACAAGCCCCACACATCTGCACACACATCCTCACATATATAGAACACAGCACAAAACACACACATATACACCACACACATCCACACACACATCCTCACATATATACCACACGCACCCCACAAAACACACATCACACACCATGAACTCAGCTTGGAATGTTCATTGTGGGTGATCAGAGAAGTTTTTTAAAAATTCAACTGTGAAGAAAGTTGATGCCTCATGAACTCTGATCATACTTTTTTCATTTCCTAATTATTCCTGGTTTTCCTTATAAGATAAAGCAGAATATTTGATACTAATGTGATATACATATATATCACACACGCACACAACACACATATGTCCATACATGTACTTCACACATTCTCACATATAACACACAAGCACGCGCACACACATACACACATAGTCTAAACTTAGCGGTGAGTGGGCTGGTCAGTGTTCAGTGTCAGAGAAGGGTTTTTACATAAGACAACAGAGTTTTCTAAAACTCAGACACTTGCCCCAGTTCTAATACACATGGCCTGACCTTGAATAACTCCCTTCCCCTTTCTGAGACTCAGTTTCCTTGCTGGTAAGATGAGAGTGATAGTCCTGGGAAGAGTCCCATATGCAACATCACAAAATTCCCTAAGCCACCTTCTGTAGACTCAGAGAAAGCTGGTCATGACAGGCTGAAAACATGACACAGGAAGCCTCCACCCTTCCATGAAGGCAGCCTGTCCTGAGGGGACCCCTTAGAATGCTAAGGCTGGGTATTCTACAGGTAAAGACTGAAGGAGCAATCAACACTGACCACTCTCAATGCTCCACACTCCCAGCCCCCCAGGAATCAATCAGGAGAATGTACTCTTGTGACTGACCTCATTTGTCCTACATTGGGGGAAGCCATGGGAGGGATGGAGGGGCAGGCTCTACCTACAAACCTTGAGTCAGGCTCATCATAGACCCCAGGGGATGGGGTACCACTAACACAAACCCACCCCTGAGGATTCCTGGACTTCCACAGCACCTAAAAACAACAACAAAGCCCCAAGCTAGAAACCACCAACCCATAGCTCCAAAGTGATCAGACAGCCCCAACCTGAGCCCTTGACTCTGGGATGGACAGGACACACCAAAGGACAGTTCTTTCAGCCCAAGGAAAGAATGTATTGTTGTAGAAAACAGAGGCCTAGATTCAGAGTCAGGGGAGCTACCTTCTATGCTCTACCCTGCCTCTTGATCTCTGTGCAGCCTCAGCAAAGTCAGTTGTCTTTGGGGCTCAGTTTCATCCTAGGTCACATGAGAGAATTAAACCATCCAGGCCAGTCGTGCTCTTAACTCTGTAATCCTGTGATTGTTAAAAGGAGTGGTCGCCCAGAGCCTCAGGAACGAGCCTCGGAAGAGTGCCACCTCCTTCCCAGTAGGCATTGCCAAGCTTGTGCCTTGCCTCCACAGCTCCGGTAGAGTGCCTGGAACCCAGGAGGAGTTTAATAAATGCTTGTGTAAATGTCTGCTGAGTGGATGCCTACGGGGTACATTTCAAGCAGAGTCCAGGCTGACTGAGTCCCACCACTGATTGTTTCACCAAGCTGAGGAGGCCAGATGGGTGGGAATAAACCAGCTCATTCCCACCTAGAGGCCCCAGTGACTTCCCAGGCCCTTCATGAATCCCCCTACCATACTGAGGGCTCCATTCCTCATCCAGTAGAACAAAATATGATGCCCTGGAGGGCAGAGACAGCTTCACATTGACGTCTGTGGTCCCGGCCCCAATCGTATTTCCAGGCATATGCTGTCCAGTCATTTTTTAGTCAGGCCTGAGTCTTTGTGACTCCATTTGGTGTTTTCTTGACAGGCATGCTGTTTTCATTCCCTTCTCTGTCTCATTTTACAAATGAGAAAACTGAGGCAAACAGGGTTAAGTGACTTGCCCAGAGTCACACAGTTAGTAAGTGTCTGAGGTTGGATTTGAACTCAGAGAGATGAGTCCAGGCCCAGCGCTATATGTATGTGTGTGTGTGTGTGCATGCACATGTGTGTATGTGTACATGACTGTGTAACATTTATCACTCACATCTTCTTAGCATCCTGGGTTTTCCCAGGGACCTTTTTCATGCCTGGCCCATGAGATGAGCACCTGAAGGACTGTGATCTACATTTTACAAATTATAGAATTTAAAGCCAAGAGTAACTATTCATATTAGTCATCTGATCATAAGATGAAAGATTTAACACTGAAAGTCTTCCTTGTGGTCATCTAGTCCAACCTCCCATTTCACAGATGGGAAAACTGAGACCCAGGAAGTATACATGATTCTTTCAAGAGAACACAAGTAATGTGACAGAGGTTGGACTCTTATCTGAGTTTCTGACACCAAACCTCTCCCTGTTGTTCCGTAGTCCTCACGCAACATCCCCATTTGGTCTGATCACATTTTACAGACAAGGAGACAGATGGAAGGAAAGGTTTTTCAAACCCAGTGGAGGAGTTGGAAGGGACTGGCCTAGGACCACAGGCAAGTAAGTGGCATAATCAGGACTTAAACCCAGGTCTCCTGAACTTGCTAAGTCCAGCACACTTCAATAGAACTCTTGAGATGGTGGTGTAAATGAGTGAAGGGAATGTATCCAGGTGTGAATACACAGTCACAAGTTTTCTGTCCACATGTTCACTTTTAAAGAAGACAGCAAATGAAAGCAAAACCATAAGGCTAGGGAGAAGCAAAGTGTTTGAGGTATCTCCCTGAGAGTGTGGGGGACAGCTGCTCAGTGTCCAGGTCTGCCCCCTCCCTGCTGGACCTCATTCAGGGAGACTTCATGGGGTGGGATAAGGAGGCAACAGCAGTCTCTGCACTCTGTCCCTGTCTCACCTCAGCTGCAGAATCAGGACAGACCTGAGGCCGCAGCTCAGGAAAGTGTGGGTGAGTGGAGGGGCCCACAGAGGAGGCAAGAGGAGGAGTCAGAGATGCTGTTTAACTCAGGGAGGAGAGGACAGATTTGCAGACGTGTCTCATGGAGGAAGGAGAGCCTGGGCCCTGGGAGCCAGAGCCAGGAGCAGTAGGGTGAGAAGCAGAGAGTCAAATTTATTTTTAATAGTAGCAGGATGGGGCAACTAGGCAGCACAGTGAATAGAGCACCATCCCAGGAGTCAGGAGGACTGAGTTCAAATCCAGACTCAGACACCTAACACTTACTAGCCAGGTGACCTTGGGCAAGTCACTTAACCTCAACTGCCTTGCCTTCCCCCTGCAAGAAAGAAAGAAAGAGAAGAAGAAGAAAAGAAATGGTAGCAGAAACTTCAGAGGCGAATAACCCCATAGCAGATGGGGCCAATTTGGGGTGGGGGGAGTGATCTGTACACTGCATGTCTTGGATGTGAACCTTTCTTTGTATCCCCAGTACTTAGCACAGGGCTTGGCATCTGGTAGGTGCTTAATAAATGAATGTTGGTCACCTGCCTGCCAGTAAAGTCTTAAAGCATGGTACAGGGGGAAAGTATTTTGGCCACAGTCAGAAGGCCCGGGTTCCAGTCTCAGCTCTGCCTTTTGTTATCTGTGCTACCCTGGGCATATCACTTAGTGTCTTCTTCTATAAAACAAGATAGATAAAACTTCTATATGCCCTCTAGGATCCCCCCCAGCTGTAAGTCTGTATGACAAGATGTCCTCAGCCCTGCCCCGAATTCCATTGCTTTTCCATGAGATATTACCCAAAGCTCCTGGTCCATCACGGCAGGCAGCCATGGACTTTATTTCAGAGTGTTGTGGCTACTGTTGCTGTTACTGTTGCTGCTGCAGCTGCTTCTGGGATGGCATGGCTGTTACTGTTGTTACTTCTTTTGTTGATACTGCTGCTGTGACTGTTCCTGTTCTTACTGCTGTTACTGCTACTGTTGTTGCTTTTGTTGCCGCTGCTGCTGCTGCTGCTGCTGCTGCTGCTGCTGTTGCTGAACCTTTCCTGACACCAACTGCCACTTACAGGCTCTGTAGATGCTGCCTTAGAGTAGAAGGGCCAAGGTACAAACCTGGCGCTCAGAGATGTGTCCCCAAGGCAACATAAACTGTCCAGCAGTAGTTATCTCAGCCCTCCACAGAAAACAACCTTAAAAATGGCAGGTCTATAAAATATAATGTTTCCGAAGCTATTTTGACTCTGGGCTATAGATAGAGTTCCTGTGAGAGTTAATGCCCCATTGTGAGATGTGGGAACTCAGGCCCAGCAGCAATAGAGCAAGCTCTCCAATGGGTGGGAAAGAGCCAACCCCAGGATATTTTGCTGCCACTAAGTGGGGGTTGGGAAGGGTTGGAACTTTTGAGCTAGAAAGCTGTAGAGGCCATGGCCTGCTCTGCCTAGACTTCAGAAAAGCCAGGGCATCCAGGTCCAGAGATAGGGATCTGCAAGAATAATCATGGCATGCCAGGGAAAGAGCCTCCCATCAAATCTCCTCCAATTGTGTCCCCTCTGTGTGACTCCTGATAAAAAGACATAACTAGGCAGGAGAGACCAAGAATTTTCCCCAGCACACAGAAGTCCCATCTCTCTTCTCAGACTTCCAACCTCCAGGATCCAATCAATGCAGCATATTTCTCCCAAGGACCATCTTCCCTCTTCTGCTGAAAGTCTTCAGACCAGCCTCTTGGGGAAACAAGGTTCCCTTTCTTCTGGAACGAATATAGCAGGGGTTACCACTGTAATTCCTACCACAACAGACTGCCGTCTGCATTTTCCTCCCTGGCCAAGGAGCTCTTCAGACAGTGTCCTGAAGGAACTGATGGGAGTTGAATGGATAAGGACCTTAACAGGAGCATTAACCTGCTGGGTGGAATCAACCATACTGGACAATTGACAGCAAAGTGAGTAAAGAAGAAGAATCAAAGATGACCCCTCACTTTGGGGACTGTTGTGGTTGACAAAGCCTGGTTTGGGTGTCAGGAGATCTGGGTTCAAATCTCAGTTCTAATTCTTATGAGCCATTCAGCCCTGGGGAAGTCACTCCTCCGCTGTAAAGTAAAGGATTACTACTAGACCTTTCAGCTAATATCTTCAGAGGTGAAAGCCGTCTTCCCATGTGACTCAGGAGTAAATAATGAGGATTAGCAAGCAAGAGGCTTGAAATGCTTTCAGATGGAACAGCACTCAGTGTGAATCCAGAGGACTGGCACAGATGGACTCATCATCTAGACCCTGGACATCATCCTAGTTCCAGCAGATGGTAAGCAATTCTGGGGTTTTCTGTTCCTTGATTACATCTAACCTCTGACCCAACGACTAAAAATCCCTAAGTATAAAATACCAGAATCTGGGGGCTCCTGACAGCTGTAACAAGGAAGGGCAAAAGGGATACTTCCTCAGAGCACTGAAGTGCAAAGCAGACCTGCATCATCAGGATAGGGGGCCCACTTCTTCTTGCTAGATCTCCCATTACGGTTTCTTTCCCCCTACTCCAAGGCATCATCCAGTCTTCCAGAAACAAAGAAACATGTGTGTCGGGGGTAGAGAGTGCTTTACTTCCAAGGGCCGTGATCCAAATGAGTTCCCTGTCCTGACCCTTTCCTCCTGCCCTGGGGACAAAAATTCTTCCTTGCAGCTCTGGCTCTGAGACAGCATTGCAAGCGGTTGCAAAGGCAAACCCAGCACACTCTGTGACGTTCCAAGTCAAAGTCTAATCCATCTTTGTAGGTAGATGGAATAATCTAAATCTCCCAACAGCCCAGCACAAACAATGGCACCTTTGTGTCTCTGGCCATTCCAGGATAAGCCCCAGAAGTGACATTGATCCTAAGTGCCACTTCTGGCCAACTTGGCATCCAAGTGGCTAGACCCAAGGAACTCAAAGTGAGCCCTGGGAAATAGATAATCTTTGCCTTCCCCCACTAACGACACTAATGTGCTGACAAAGTACGTGACAGTGAGCTGATCGCATTGCCTCTGTCCACCTTAGGCATGTTGGAAGGCTGAGGAAACAAGGAAATTGCTGGGGAATCCCTCCAGAATCAGTGTCCTCCCACTCTTTTGTCCCACCCAACTCCTTCTTCCTGATAGTCAAGGATAGGACCAAGAGACATAGAGTGAACCTTCCCTGCCAGCCAAAAAGCATTTGCTATGTGCCCACCAGAGGCCAGGCACAGTGTGCAAGGTCCCTTTGGCAAAGCCCTCCAGGAGCTTAGTTTCTGAAGTGAGAAGGACATGCTCCCTTGAAGGTATCATGATACACACATACAAGATCTGACTAGAGTCAGTGTTAGAACAAGGGTCAAGAGAGCAGAAGAGATGGGGTGAGTCTGTGGCAGAAATGGGGATGTGGATTGCTTATGCTCATCGAGCTGCAGCTCTTCTCAGTACTCAGGCTGGAGTTGACACTCTCACTGGTCAAATGTTCATCAGGCTCCCACCAGTTGCATAGACAGAGATGAAAGGGAGGCAGGACAGGAATCAAGAGGGAAAAGAGCTTGGGATGGAGATTTAAGAAACCTGAGCAGCTCAAACTCTGGGTATACTCACTCTGAGCTGGGTGAATGCAGGCCGATCTGGGCCCTGCTCTGGGTCTTGGTTTCCTCCTTTGTAACATCAGGATTTTTGCCTGATGGTGGGAGTGCTTTGCATCCTCTCAGGCACAGTGGGGTCTCCCTGGAGCTTCCTTATTTCTTCCATCTGTCCATGCTGTGGGCACTGGGGCAGCAGATACATTTCTCAGCCTCACAGTCTTCTCGCTTATACTTGCACAAACCCTGAGATCAGACATGATGAAGACTTGTAGGAATGACATTTCTGGTAAACATTTAGGGGTCAATAAAGCTGCCTGTCCCCAAGCTCTTCATCTTCGGCTCCAGTGGGGACCCTTTTCCAATCCCCCCCACCCCAACAGCTGCTGCTTTCCCCCATAAACATTCCTTCCATCCACTCTTTAGCATGCCCTGGGCCCCACCTCTGCACGGACTAACTCCACCATGAGAACATGAGTTCTAGAGGGTAAGGTCAGAGTCTTTGCCTTTCTTTGTGTCCACAGCAGTCAACACAGTGCCTGCCACCTTGAGAGAATTTAGTAAGTGTTCACTGATTGACTGACCAATGAACGAAATGGTTCTGTTTGCTGTGGCAGACCACACACGAGTGGCTCTTCTAAACCTTTTCGTCCCTCCCCATGCCTCCTGTGGCCTCCCATCCCCCACTCTCTCAGCTGAGAACCTTGAGACCCCCACCTCACATTTGCCATTTGCCATGAGCTCCCTCCTCTCCCCTCTTCCTCATCTCTTGGCTCTCAGATGCTTTGGCCACTCCCTCCTCCTTTACCACCATCCCACATGAAGAGGTAGCCTTAGTCCTTACCAAGGCCATCTCTCCTGCCTGCTTAGGAGATCCCATTCCCTCCCGTTCCCTTTGACAGATTGTCCCCTCTGTCGGCTCTGCTCTACCGCTCCCCTTCATTCTCTCCTCTCTGCTGTTTCTTTCCTCATTGCCTGCATTCTCTACAAACACGGCCACACCTCCCTCACCCTTCCTCGATCCTGCCACCCTTATTCTCATCCTACATGCCTTCTGCCTTTTGTGGCTAAACTCCCTGAAAAGGCCAAGTCTACACTAGGCACCTCCACTTCCTGTCCCCTCACTCTCCTCTGAATCTCTGTGCAGGCATCCTCCCCTCATACCTGGACAATTGTAATGGCTGCTGAGGGGAGGCAGGGTCTGCCTGCCTCAGTTCTCATTCCAGTCCATCTACCATTCAGTTGTCAAAGTAATTTTCCCAAAGTGTAAGACAAATTATGTCAGACCCCATTCAATCAGTGCCTCCCTGTCACCTCCAGGATCAAATACAAAATCCTCTGCTTGGCATTCAAAGCTCTTCATAACTTCCCCCTCCCCCACCCCAAACACACACACATAGACATACACACCTTTCTGGTCTTCTTATACCTTACTCCCCACTCTTCAATCCAGTGACCATAGTCTCCTGGCTGTCCCAGAACAAAATACTGCATCTCTTGGCTCTGAACATTCCCTGACAGTCCTCTGTGCCTGGAATGCTCTCCCTCCTTTCCTCCTCTCAGCTTCCCTGGTTCCCTTCAAGTCTGGCTAAAATCCCATCATTTACTGGAAGGCTTTCCTAACCATTCCTTCTTCTAGTCTAGTCCTTCCTTTCATTTCTCAATGATCCGGTATATGCCTCATTCATACAGAGTCATTGGTAAGTGGTTTCACCCATCACATCATGAGCTCTTTAAAGGCTTCATTTTGTTGCTCAGCCCTTGATAAGTACCTGCCACATCATAGGTATTTAATAAATGTTTGTCGACTGACCAGCTGACTCAAAGTCTGTAACCCTGGGAAGTCTGAAGACAAATCTCTCAGCTGATTACGCAAATAACGTGTAAGGTTTCATACTCATCATTTTATTCATGTCTACTTTGATCCCATCAGGTCATTGTTCCCTATCCTGAATCATTCAGTTCATGTAAGAAGAGGGTAAGAGGTTGGCCCAACTTGATTAATGTAAGCATGAAGCCTCGAGAACTGGAAGGAGCCAATCAGTCAATGGATTTAAAGGTGCAAACTGGGTTCAAACAAGTCTTTAATCAATTTGGAAGGAGCAAAGTGGTTGATGAAAACAAATGATGCCACACAGGAAATAATGTTGTGATTGAGGAGAATCTGACAGGCTCTGGACTTGTTTATAAGAGAGACAGCCAGTGCAGCATCTGGAATTCCAGGGGAAATTCCAGAGGACTCTAGAAAGGGAAGACCAGACTTCCTAAAATCAGGAACCAAGTATGCCCTTGAGCCACAGGAGATCTCTAGGTTTTAGTGCACTTTCCCCAGGGATCCTTTTGCATGAAGGGGAAAGGTGAGCTCACTTTATTGCAGGAGATGTTTCTCTAACACCTAACCTTGCTATGCCTGCTAAGTAAAAGCCCTTTCTAAAAGTTAATTAAGTCTGATTGACAATTAACAGGAAGTACACTTAATGGAGATTTCTCAATGATGGCAATAAAAACCTCTGGCCCTCAGAGACACTGAGGAAAGAGTTAGTCAGCCACTTTCTAGAAACCAACCCACCAGGGGTAGAGAAGATGAGGGAAGCAGCCCCAGAGTGGATGTTACATTGCTGTGTCTGGTGCCTTTTTTTAACTTAGCCCCATTTTGAGGAAATCCTACATCAGAGACAAAAGTATCATTCAGGAATTTGGGAAGTTTTCTCCAGAAGTCAAAGGGATAATGAGTCAGTAGATGTGAGAATGAGGAGTCTAATTTCCCAGACTAGAGAGCAGACTTCTATAGGACCAAACTTGGGCAGACTGTGATGACATGTACAGGGATTGGCACAATAGTCCTGGTAGCAATAACTTGAACAGTGGGGACCTCTCCCCCCCACCCAGGTAAAAATGACTGACAATGAAATCCATTGCAAGACTCCAGGAGAGAGATGTTGGGAGCTTTCACAGCATCGTGGCCATGGGTGGAGAGAAGGATAGGGGTAAAAGAAATGCCCAGTTGGTAGATATGGCAAGACTTGGCAATTAAATGGAAAGGAGTGAGAGGAGGCAGTCAAGGATGAGTCTAAGACTGCAGATGTAGGTGACCAGATGTTGTGCTTGTCCTTGTTTTTGAAGAGGACCCTGGCCAGCATCAGGGAAATAATGCCAGGGCTTGCAGTTGACTTTGATTTGAGTGAGGGAGGGCTGTGCAAGGTCACCAGCCTCACTTTCTCCCCCAGAGCCATCTGGGTCCAGTCACCAGATATCAATCAGGAAGACTGTAGATGGCCCAAGATGCAATAAGAGACCCTGGCCCTTGACCAAATAAAGCAAACAGTAATAGGAAATGATGGAGTTCTGGTATGGGACATCCTGAAATTCCATCTCGTCTGAAGTGTGCAATGAGTGGTTAATGATAAGAGAATGAAGTCTGTGAGAGAGGCTAAAGGAAGGGTCTGAGGGTCGGCTGCATAGACATGATCATTATACCCATAGGAACAAATGGGGTCACCAGGTATGAGAACTTGGAGAGACAAGAGAACATTGATCAAGACAGACCTCTGGGGACACCAAACATTAGGAGGAGCCACGTCTATGGGTGATGGGCCAGGAAAGGAGAAGGAGAAGCAGAGTCCAAGGAGGTAGGAGGAGAACCAAGAGAGAGCAGTAGCAACACACAAACACACACACACACACACACACACACACACCAAACAATCAACAACAACACAACCACCACCAACGAAAACAGAGGGTGAGAGAGTATCCGGGAAACCAATGGTCGCCACTCTTGACCATTACAGAGAAGTCAGGAAGGATGATGCCCATGAAGAGAACACCAGCTTTAGCAATAAGGAGACTGTTAGAAACAGGAAAGAG
Source organism: Pseudocheirus occidentalis (assembly GCA_028646575.1). Classification (NCBI taxonomy): domain Eukaryota; kingdom Metazoa; phylum Chordata; class Mammalia; order Diprotodontia; family Pseudocheiridae; genus Pseudocheirus; species Pseudocheirus occidentalis. Next base: position 322,943,768 of record CM053595.1, read on the forward strand.
CAGCTTCTGTTAGTAGAAGACAAGGCTGACAATTAGATCATGGAGAGAGAGGAGGGAAAAGGAAATGGACAGAGAAAAAGCAGTGAGAGCTGGCGTGAAAGCTGGAAGGAACCTGGGGTTTTCTGGGGAAGGTGTTTTTATTTTAAGAATGGGAGAGATCTGGTCATCGCTGTTGGTCAGTTGCCTTGGTTTCCTCATCTCTAAAATGGGAATGATAATATAGCACCTCTCCACCACCCCCCCAGATGGGATCGAGTACTCTAATACGTGTTTGAGGTTATTCATAATTGTGCCGGGCAGGGGGCAATGAAATATTCAAACAATCACACACTTGAGAGTTGGAAAGACCTTTGCTCCAACCCCTCCCATGTCCACCCCCACCCCACACCCCACACCCCACACCCACTTCACAGAGGAGAGAGCTGAGATCCAGAAAAGGAGAAGGAGGTGCCCGGGGTCTGCCAAGGAACATGGCAGCCCCACAAATGAAGCCGAGGGGCTCATGATCAAAATCAAATTAATCATTTTCCACAGGAAGACAGGGGAAACTACCTCGCTGAAAGCTACTCTGGAACATCGCTGCAAGAGCCCCAAGCCTTTTTCCTTTTCCTCTGGAGAGCATCAGTGTCAAGGCAGCCCGAGAGCTGTATGATTCCACCACTGTAGGGATGAGCCAGGCAGGGCAAGCCCCTTGAGGCTGGCTCATTAATTGATGGAGTTCCAGCTCCCTCCAACTGCCTTTGGTGCCCTGACATCCTGTGCATGAAAAACATTCCAGTGCCTTTAGGAGCAAGTGGTAACTCCCAGCCAGGGACCTTCATAGGATGGCAGGGACCCAGGCAAGGCTTTCTGGTTAACAGGTTTATCCTCCCATAGTATCTGACACCCCATAAAATCTCCATTTACAGCTTCAGTCTCCGTCTTTGTTAAATTAACAGCGCAGCTTTATTTACTTTTTTAAAAATTACAGAAGTTGCATTTTCAAAGTTTAATTTAAAATGCCAGATAAAATGGAAGTAAAATCCAGAGCATTAGCAAGCCCTCTGCGGCTGGGAGCCTGCCGCCATGCACACTCAGGAGGCCAGGCAGTCCCAGCAGCCTCTGTTCTAAAGAGCAATGTCATGCTGATTTTTTCTGCAAAGTTTCATGGACTGAACCTTTCTGTTAGACTGAGCCTGGGAGAGGAGAACATCCATCCCAGCTGGGCAGCCTGGGGAAAGAATCCCTCTGGCAGCCAAATCCCAGAGTCAGAGAATCTCTGCATGGACACAGTCTCAGAAGCCTGAACCCAAATATACTTTCTGTCCCAACTAGAGGTCACTGAGCCAGTTTGGAGCCTCCAAGGAGGGCCAAGACTTCAGGAAGTGGTTCACTAACTCTCTGGGCAGCACAATGGTTGGGAAGGTTGCCCTCACTCAGTTTTAAATGTGCTTGCTTGCAGGTTTCTCTTCCAAAGTCACATGGTTCCTGGTTCTTCCCCTAGGACCAACCAACAGTTATACCAAATCCAGTCTCTCCTCCATATAACAACCCTTCAAAAGCTTGAAAATGGCTATCAGCTCTCATCCCCTCAGCCCCCCTCACCACCATAACCACCATTTTTTTCTTCTTCAGACCAAAGGTGCCCAATTCCTCTACTTGGTCCTCAGGATATAGACTAGGCCCTTTGTCATCTGGGCTGTCCTCCTCCTGGCCACTCTCCATTTTGTCAATGTTCTTAAACTGTGGTGACCAGAACTGAATGCAGCACCCTGGATATTGTTGGACCAGGGAGGCAAACAGAAGGACCATCCCCTCCTTCTTCCTGGAAGTGGTGATTCTCTAGATGCAGTCGGTGTTGGAGTGGCTTTCTTCACTGCCACATTACATCACTGACTCAGTGATCTTAGAGCCCACTTAAACCTCAGGATCTTCTTCTGAAAATCTTCTGCTGGGGGGTGGAGCCAAGATGGCGGCATAGAAGCAGCAAAGCACCACAGTTCCCACACAAACACGCTAAAAAACGCATAAAATGGGACGCTAAACAGATTTTCAAGCTCCAAAACTCTCTAAAAGACAGAAAGAACATCTGTTGCTACAGGCAGCGCAGCAGGAGGGGCTCTTCCCACCCGCGGCTGAAACCCCAGCCAGGTCAAGCCCTGGGGCATCGGACGGGGAACCGCTGCTATAGGAGAGCAGATCCACTGCACTGGAGGCACAATTACCACATCTATCAGGCCAGAAGAAAAAAGGCTAAGAGAAAGGTCAGTGGATTTTGCTAACTCGGGAGGAGAAGAGCGGGTCTGGCCAAACTGCTCCCAGGGCAAGGAGGCAGCGGGAGGTGGCTGTAGCAGCAGGAACGGCTGAGAGCCGTAGAGGCCCCCACTGGGCTGCTTCAGAGCCCTCAGCCTGCAGATAGCAGGGGGGCTGACA